>JAKGSA010001248.1:0-20073 GCA_033558755.1 Philaethria dido | reverse complement strand
TATGTAAGAATAATTACCGTATTCACTTTTTTAGGGCGAAAATCCTTCAAAGGTTTATTTAAGTACATGTACCTACTACATATATAAAGTAGATAGACCCAAGTGGGTGGCTCCGAGAGGACTATACGAATTCTTTTTAAATTCACACTTCATTCTGCAAAACATGGCATATAACCGGTTTTACACATGTTACTCCGTCGGTGGTCGCTCAAACACGACTCCAACTAATTGTAAGGCATTAACCTTATAAGCTTGGAATAATGAATAAGTAGTTTTTTATAACATAACACTAACTTAAAGTACTTAGTGTGTCGAGCTAGGTGTAATGTGGCGAAATTGTTTTAGATTGCCGTCTTGGGAACTGACGGACAAATATTACCACTTGTCTCAAATGTAGAATGAAACGTTCTTTATTTTGTTATTTAAAGTGTTTTTGGAATAAGTATATGTATACAATTATCTTTTAAAGTATACTTTTTTTAGGTTAAACATATATTTATTACTTTATGACAAACATTAAACGTTCTCCTATATAACCCCTAATATATTTTCTAAATACTTATATGAATAAACAAAAATATATCCATTCCACGGTAGGCAGAGAGAGTCATGACACTTTGTTAACTGTTCTCCGCTTTTCGTTAGAATTCGAGACACTGTATAATAAGTGGCGAAACCACCACCAGAATAAAGAAGTTAAAATTATAATAAGCAGTGAGGAGAATCAATTGAATATAGAACCATTTTTCAGCTTAAGTTTCTTTCTTTGCGATTAACAATAAAATAAAAATCTAATAAATCAATTAACTTTAAAAGTTGTCTTATTTTTAAAATAAAACTCAGACCATAGTTGGTTATGTAACCTTTTCTGCTTTTAAAAACGTGAAATTCTCTAGAGACACACCTATATTTTCATATTAAGCATAAACAGATGAATGAATAATATTAAGTTAGTTGGTAACTCGACTTGTATTTACATTTTTTTTAAAAAGGTATTAAAAGGCATTATTTTATTGATTACTTTAATTATGGTAAGAATATATAAGTAAATCACAAATGTAAGCAAATTGAATACCTTTAGTTAATAAAAAAGTATTTAAATAACATAAAACCAAAATTTACAGATAAATTTCAGACTTAAATTTAAAATTTCTGTTCTGAAAATTACACATTTTTGACTTATCAAGTTATTAACGCTTAGCACAGATATAAACTAATACATACATATATACACAGTTAAGTAAACAAAATCGTTGAAACGTATAGTATCGATTCTAAGAATTATACCAACCAGTATAAAGTCAGTAGCAAAGCGCAACGAAATTTACTAAATACAGCACATTCAATCACAACCCGCGCTCGTTTAATTACCGCCTTCGCAAATACTAGCCACTGATTACTTTGGCTTAAGGACTCTACATACGATGTGAGATTTTTTGCAAACAAAAACGTTTAACGAAAAACGGAAATGAAAAATTTATTGTTTTATACCAAATTTTTTTATGAAATAATTAAATAAGTTAATATTTTATAAAAAAAATGATTAACAATAAATCAAAATAAAAAAAAATCGATTGAAGACAATCATAATAAGGTTTTATATTAGTTTATTCAAATGATGTCTTTAAGATATATAAATGGTTTTTGGATAATCTACAAACGCAGAATAAGGTCGATAATTTTTATAAAAACTTGTATACATTTGAAAATGTTCTCTGCTCTATATAATAGATAGAACAATTATATTGACAAGTGACTCATTTCTTCTCCTTCAATTCTTAAACGGAATTGTTGAAAGAGAATGGAGTGTCTTAACACTAGGTTCTCTGGTTCCTTCTGCCTACCCTGCTATATGCGGGTTACAGCGTGAAGTTAAACAAAAAAAATTCTTAAAGCTAGTGACGTCATTATTTTTACTTTATGATTACAGATACGTGGTCTGTAACCTTAAATTAGTTTTTCTGAATTATTTCTTATACATTTGTTATTGTTATTTTTGCTCTTCCTCAAATTGGGCTTAGAACTAATCAAATAAAAGTCAGTCCTAACGGAAGCTACCACCGGCTCGAAAGGCAGTTCTGCTAAGAAGAGCCGACAAGAAACTCAACAGTTGCTCTTTTCAAATAGAATTTTATAATAAATTTACAGCAACGATAAGCTATTTTTATTTAATTTACACGTACAAAATCCTTCATAGAGTCTAATATATTTTGGTAACCTTTGTAATTTCTCTTAACTAGCGCCCTAGTTGTAAAATTATAAGGTAATATTTTTTTTGAAAATATTGAAAATTAATTAATGAATTTAGTGTTTAAAAGTAATATTTTGTGTATATGTTGTTTGTTTTAGCAATTAATATAGTAACTAAGAACACATCTTATAGCTTAATAGCTATTTTTCATTATTTAACGAAATAGTAAAAGAATTTAGTGTCAGGTTAGCCCTAGGCCGTTCCTAGCGCAAGTCGATTAGTCAACTCAGGATTTAAACAATGGGGGTATATTTATAGGTAGTAGCTGTTTAATGTGTTGAGCAAATCGACGCGTTATTGTGCTTTCGACCTATCGTATTTATAGTTTCCATTAGAAATGAAATATTGATGTATTTTAGTTGCGCTATGTGTGCAGTTACTATTTAGGTTTGTTATTTATTCAACTAGATTGTACTTAATGGATATTTTTGTTGTTTATTTTTATATTTTAAGAAAATAACTCTATCAATGTAAATTTATTCTCCTTCCTCTTCAAATGAACTAAGGCATAAGTCGCAGATATTTAATCTTTTCGTCTCATTTCGTACATTACGTACGTATGTTGTTGGGTTATAGTATAGTTTTCAACAACACACTTCGCATCAATAAAATAGAGAAGTCCTTTATTATAAATCTATGAATTTATGGTTATTTATTATTTAATCGCGAATATGTACGTGAAACAGTATCTATTTAACTTAGTCCAATACATATATGAGTAAGATATTTAATATTTAGAATATTACACACTAGAATACAATAATTATCAAATTTTGTTCATAACATGTGTAACTGTCCTCAGTTACACATGACAAAAGAATTATCCAAACTTTACCTTTATCTATTTAGATTTTTAATTCTTCTAATTTCCACTTTTACTATTCTTCGCTCTTTGTTACTATATTAAATATAAATTCTAGTTTACTCACCGCATGTACTTATAAAATACTTGTAACATCGAAAATTATTTCATTTTAAAATGCAAAGTTTTGGTTGGATTTTAATGGAGTGACCATTTTTTGCAACCGTGTAAGTGTTAAATTTACGAAATTGAGCTATCACTCAAATTAGTTTGTAAGTCTGTCAAATATTTAAATTACACCGCGGCTTCCTCGTCTTAAATTGAAATGTTGTTGCGGTTTTCAATTTGAGACGTCGCAACACTAGCAGGCCTATGGGTTACCAGCCACAGAGCGCTTTACGACAACAGACACCTTCAAAATCACTTTATTCGTGCAATAGTCGCGACATTTCTTACAAATATTATAAAATGTATATTTTTAAACTTTAAGAAAAATAAGTAATCTTAATCTTACATTGAATTATTAAATATACTGCACATTAGTTGTTGCATTTCAGAAAAAAAAATTATTGAATACTTATTTTAATTTTGAACTGAAATATAACCAACTTTTTCAGTCATCTTTACTTATATTATAAATGCGAAAGTAACTCTGTCTGTCTGTCTGTTACGCTTTCACGCATAAACCACTGAACCGATTTTGATGAAATTCGGTATGAAGGTAGAACTGAACTTGGGAAAGGACATAGGATATTTTTTATCACAAAAAAAGGTTTATAAAAAAAATATTTTTGGGAAAGACTATAGGATACTCCTTACACGTCGCGCGATGTAACCGAATTCCACGCGGGCGAAGCCGCGGGCAGAAAGCTAGTTTATTATATACTTAAATAAACATTTACAATAGGTAACATTAGTAGTTAAGAATATTAGCATCCCGCATATAGCAGGGTAGGTAGAGGGAACCAGAGAACCTAGTGGTTAAGACACTCCGTTCTCTTTTAACGTTTCCGTTTCTACTTTCCGCCGAATTGAGATATATTAAGTTTTAAATTTTGTGTATTTGGATAAAATAGGTATATAAATATAAAATATTTTCACGTTTTGATACAAACATAAATTTCGATTTATTACTCTATAGAAATATGTGTCTGTTTAAATAATTATTGCATAAAAGGAACAATAGTGTCAATTAGGTAAACCTCTTTATCTACAACCAATCAGTGGCCAGTAAGCTTTGTAAATATAATTTAATTATGTGATTTGCTCTTATCACTTATCGCTAAACGTGGAACTGGTTGAATTATCAAGTGGAACTAACGTATTGTAAAGTAAATGCAAACGTTCGTGTGAAGTAGTTTTTAACATTTATTATAAGTTAGCGTAAAAAATTAAAAATAAATAAAAAATCTTTGTTTATTATTACTTTTTTAGTGTTCGATTGCGCGCCTTTGGGGTGTTGTTGAGACACGAAAACTTCAATTGTAGGTTGTGGATACAAATCTGAATCGAGGGATATTTGAATCTATATATAAATACGTGAAGTACTTGAGTACGTGAACTTTGGATCCCTTTTTAAGAAAAATACGCGAACGTAGGAGCATGAAACTTGGCACACTTATAGTTTATTTGGAGAAAGAGTGCAGAATGATAATATTTTTTTTAAATAATACGTAAAAAGTATATTAAATTAATAAAATAAATGTTACACATACTACCATGGTTTGACATCCATGTTAATACAAAGTGACATACGAGTATACTAAAGACAATTATCGTATTGGCTTTTGCAATTCATCTTACAAGTAGGTATGGTAACTAGATACATATCATCATATTATAGCCAAATCATACAAATTTTATAAATTGCAGCCAATTTCTTACTAGTCCATATTAATTAAGTTATATTGAAACTTTATAGCAATATGGCTAATACATGTAGTTCGGATGTAAAGCCTCTATTACCTATTGTAAAATTTCATCGAAGTTCGTTCAATAGTTTTTGCGTGTTTTCATCTTATAATCTTACTAATACGATAAATGAGAAAGTTTGTGAGGATTACTAGAGAATAACAATTCATTCATCCATCCTCATATACTTTCCCATTTATCAAATTAGTAGGATTATAAAAGAGGTGCGAAAAGTGTAGAATGTTCCTATACCTAATGGCTCTCTACAACATTTATTGTTCTATGGCATATATTGTAATTATTAAGTAAGTAGTTACCAATAAAAGGAACCGAATGTTTTTTTAAGCTTCACGCTGTGTCCCGCATACAGCAGGGTAGACGGAGGGAACCAGAGAACTTCGTGCTAAGACTCTCCGTTCTCTTCCAACATTCCCGTTCCCCACTTTCCGCCGGATTGAGGTATTGCGTGTTGAATGGAACTCACAGCCACGTTTAGCCTTGTTACCAGAAATGAATGTATTAAATATTATTTAATATTTTCATTTCCTGGAATCGAACCCACAACCTGCCGCGAAATGCTTGTATAATTCAAATTTTAGTAAATACTTACGTAATTTTAAAATCATGAAGACAATTATTTATTACGTGGTGTGACAGGTTAAAATAATATCTTACGAGTTGGCAGCGAGACGGTGAATCGATACCAATTCAATTGAAGCGACTTTTGTTGGATTCATAATGCGTCCCTTTATTAAAAGCCATTTTCTCAAACAGTCGCGCCAATAAGAAAATAATTCGACGCGCGATCTTTAGTACGCTGAACCCACATATTGTGCCATCTGCTTTTATTCTCACACGCGAATATAGCGTCTATTGTGTTCCTATAGAGAGAAAAATTGTATAAAACAATTACAAAGATATAAAGGAGCTTCGTGATCTACATTGAAGTTTATATTGAATGAAAAATGGTTTGCGTGTTTTAATAATGGAAGAATAAGTCGTGACGGTGTTGAAAAAGATTCGTAATTTTTGGAAAGTGGATGATCAAAGGACTATAGAAAGTTCTACAGTTGTTTAATCACCCAGCTTTAAGGATCTCACTTTATATGCATTTAATTAAAGTAACAATACAAGGGTTCGATATGAAATTACTCTTTTTACTTGCAGATGGTATTAAATATATTTCACCTACATTGTATAGGCTTATTATAATTAAATGTAATTTAGATGTTATTCTTTTTGGAGGTATTTTTTTTATTATCTGTATTTAAGATGAGAAAATTATCTCTTATTACGTAATAAAACAATAGGGACGTTTCAATTGAAAAACGCTGTAAATGCTATATACTTTATTGTCATTTTTTCATTGTTCATATCATGTTATGAAAAATATCCTTTCTACTTCAAGCGTAAAATATCTCATACATTCATTTTTTCAGTCGTATATACTACGTAGACCTTGATACACTTATAAAAATACAATAATGTAGGCACATCAATGGTCGATGAATTATTAACATTACCTATTTACTTAACGCTTTGTCCCTAGCGGGGTAGTCAGAGAGAATTAGCATTACAAAGTTTCCATTTTAGGCTTTTATATTCAAATATAAATATATATTTATCTTTTCTATTCAATAATCGGTAATAAACCTAATTACCTTTGTACCTATATAAAAGTTAAATCATTATATTATTAAATAAAGAGTTTTACTAATATTATATAAAGTAACTCTGTCTGTCTGTCTGTCTGTTACGCTTTCACGCCTAAACCACTGAACCGATTTTGATGAAATTCGGTATGAAGATAGAACTAAACTTGGGAAACGACATAGAATACTTTTTATCGCAAAAAAAATTATAGAGGGGGTTAAAATAGGGGATGAAAGTTTGTATGGAAGTTTCTTATTGTCAAATATAAAATCATGTAAGATTGTTTAACTGTTTATAACTTTGGCACATAAACCACTTAACCAATTTTGACAAATAGTCTAGACCTTGGGAAAGACTATAGGATACTCCTTATCAAATCGCGCGATATAACCGAATTTCACGCGGGCGGAAAGCTAGTATGTTATAAATAAATATATCCTTCCTTGATACGGGTATATACATTTTTAGTGAACTAACACAAGTATCTATTTAAAGGGAAGGTCACGCCCACCCACCAAAAAGAATTGTATAAAATGCACAATTCCACTGAACACAACTAAATGCTCATAATTACTGAACGGTTTTGGTAAAAAATGAATCGATAGAGATCTATTATCTAAATCAATATCAGAAGTATTAGAAAGGTGTGAAACCTAATGGACGTTTTTTATTTAACTTCGTTAATGATGATTTCTGTCACGTATCAATGAATGTTAAAATACTCGTACTTATGTAAGCTAAAAAGTTCTATATTGTAGTATATGATATATATACTGCTAGAAAGAAGTTTTATTCGACAGTTGGTGTTGATTTTTAAAATTATTTTTTATTTAGTATTAATTGATTGTAGTAGCTACGAAATACTAAAAAAAAGGAAAAGAAAAATAAGAGGCAATGTATTGAATCCTGCTTTTTTATATTCATATTTATTTATAGGTTTTTCTAAAATAGTTTTCTAACTCTAAGTGCACACTGTTGTTCATAAATAATACTTTAAAAACATTAAAATATTCTAGGTAACTTTTAATTTATTAAAGAGAATTCATTTCTGGGTTAATTTTATTAATATATAGGTAAAAATCTTTAGGTGAGTAATATAAATTCGGCTATAGATATACAGATATAAATAAATATAAAAAATCCTTTATCTTTTATGTCATTTAACCCTTAATCAATATACTGAACTATGTCTAGACAGCGGATATGAAATATACGTCTTCGCAAAATATATTTTGTTTTATCCAATTATATGACTTTCAATAGAATAATATATTTTTATTAGTATTTTTGCGTTATTTCTCGCAAAGTACGGTAGTCAGAGAGAAAGAAAGAAGAATCTAGGGTCAAGACACTCTGCTCTCTGAATGTTGCTCGAATACAGGACATTGCGTATTAATTGCCTTGATTTATTTTACTAGAGTGCAGGTATTGAAATCATTTTCATTAGTATGATCATTCCCCAAATGGGACTAGAATCCACAACCAATCGTATTTACAGTCAATTATTGTCCAACTACGCTACGATGGCCTCGAATAATAAATTAATTAGTGAAATAAAGTTTATTCTAGCAAATTTAAATGAAATTTCCCATCACCTACTTTGTATGTATCACAAGGGTATTAACGTTTACAATGGCAAATAAACAAATTCCTTACATAATGCTAAATGCGGAATTCACACTTAACCTTTATTTTAATAATTTAATTAGCACACTTATTCGACATTATATGAACGATATCCACGAACGAACGAATATATTTTTTTATTTTTATGATGTTTTAAAATTCTTTCATAACAAACATTTAACAAAAATTAAAGATTTAACTAATCTCTCTGTAAAATATTATTCATTACTAGTAACCCTTTATGATATGTATTTTTTTTTCTATTTTTTTTTAGCTTCACGCTGTATCCCGCATATAGCAGGGTAGTGAAGAGGGAACCTAGGAACCTAGCGTTAAGACATTCCGTTCTCTTCACAATTCCGTTCTCCACTTTCCGTTGCATTAAGGCATTGCGTGCTGAGCGGCGGAACTCAACGTCGCGTTTTACCTTGTTACCAGAGCGAGGAAATGAAATATGTAAATATTATTTAATATTTTCATTTCCTGGCGTGGGAATTGAACCCACAACCTGCCACGTTGACAGTCACACGCTTGTGTTTGTGTGTAAACCGCCATGACAGGTTGTGTATATACTAGAATACTTATACTAGTAATGAATAATATTTATATTTGTTTTGTATTTTATTAACATTTGTTTTGTTATAGCAGAAGGTCGCTTTAGTGCTATTCGATCTTTTTAAACATGCAATTTCTCATAGTTTAGCTTAATCTATTTTTTACCGATCAATCCTCCTTCGTGTGTTCTCCATACAACGTGACATTGGAGAATTGATTTGTGCTCAACTGGCACGTTCGAAGCGCCATAAATAATACAATTTCTCGCAAAACTGAACTTGTAATTTCCACAAAAGTTCATACATACAAACATATAGGAGTTTTTCAATCTTCTTTAACTACTAGATATATATAATTAAATAAAACAAAGCGCATATTCATTCGAGATAGAAGTCGGTATTCCACAAAGCCGGCGGTTTATTTACAAACGGCTGTAATTCCGCCCGGGTGTCCAAATGTGGGGTTATTAAATAATGGCCGGCAATATTATGATGCTATACGATTGCTACACGATGGTGCAGCTTATTTAAAAATTTATATTTTAAATTATTTATATCACATTAAACTTTTTTAATGATTTATGAATTGTTGTCACTAAAATATACGTAATAATTGCAAGTATATTTGCAATTATTAATGAATAAACGATATTGTTTTTTTTATTTAGATTAAAAAATAAGTGTTTCGTATTTATTGGTTGAAGAAAATTCATTAGAATTCTTTTAAACGTTTTAAAAGCTAAAAAATATCTTTTCAGACTTCAGCCAAAACAAATATATGATATACCTATACATATATAGCTTCACGCTGTATCCCGCATATAGCAGTGTAGGCAGAATGAACCTAGTGTTAAGACACTCCGTACCCACTTTCCGTTGAATTGAGGCATTGCGTGCTGAGTGGCGGAACTCAACGCCGCGCTTTACCTTGTTACTAAACCCAGGAAATGAAAAAATCCATTTTCTGGAGTGGGAATCGAATCCACTACCTGTCGTGCTTACAGTCGCACGCTTGTGCCTCTGCGCCACGACAGGCTTTATATACCTATATGTTTTTTATTTCCTCATATGCAAACAAACACTTATTACTTAAATTTAGTAAATAAATATTAATGCAAGAAAAATGCCAGTCATAACGTTTTTTTAACGGAAAACCAAAAAGTGCACCCTCTTTTATTAAACGGATCTTAACATCATATCACAGATGGACAAGATAGCAGTCGATGAAGGTGTACCCAAATAATATAATTAAATTAATCGAATGCACCTGCATCGCTCCTACTATAAGAATATAAGAGAGACACCTTGCTCCTATAGAGATTTGTCCTTAAGCCCGTTTTGTAGGAAATAGAATAATCTAAATATAATTGTTTCTCTGTAAAGTGAAGGGTAATTTTATGACACACTTTCTTGGTATGTGAATTGTGACAAATTACTTAAGCGTCAACGACCCTTTCTTTATAATAATTCTAATATATACCTATATTGTATTTGTGTCTTTTTGCTTAGAATTATAGATAAGTTTATTAATTAAACCAAAAAAACAACAAATTGGGAGGCTTTATACGCTCATCGCTTACAAAAAAGTTTATAGGTATATAAAAATGAGCAGCTATCAACGTTTTCCATGGACCTATCGTTTTCCAATTAAATATAACCATTCACAATCAATTAGTCAGCGAATTCTAAACGTATTATTGGCTAAAAGCACCCTGTACTTTAATGGCGGGAGCGACTTTTTGCTTCTCTTTTTTTCTTTTCATAATAGAGGCAATACAAACGTGCCGGTTCTGACACCTTTGGACCCCACAGGAGGTTGTAGCACAATTTGTGGGATAATAAAATATAATAATCCCGGGCTCGCGCTTGACGACCATAGACAAAATGAGTCAACTAATGTGTTTTTCTTAGGGGTGAGTTAGAAATGTTGAATTAATTTAATACAAATTATATCTTTATTGAATTTAATATGTTCTTAATTTAAAATTTATGAATAACAGTTATATATCTATCTGTAAATATTCTATATACTGATTTAGATTAAAAAATATACAAATAGTGCACAAATAGGACATTCATTACGAATCATTACCGCGATTGCATCGTAACTATGGTTAATGTGTTAGTTAGATGTTAGATGGTGACATACATGCTCATATACTGGCCTTGTAGATAATGGGATACAGTAAAGATGTATTTTTATATAATATATATAGTACCTACTTAGTTATAAAATATTCGTTAATAAAAATATAACAGTATTAGTGTTTTTAAATAGATAACTTTTTTTTTCAAATGTAACTGTATCAAATGTGAAATATTTTCTTGTCTCCCCTTATTTAAATTTAAAGCTTTAATAACACAAAAACTATATACATTATCATTTGTTGCAATCATCTAACGCTCTAGTAATGATATAGATATCACAATCACAATAATGTTACGCCGAGGGGGATGTTAAAAAAATATTATTTCCGTTGCCAAGATGACTTCCTCAATCAAGCCGCCAATGACAAATTACTTTACTTTTTAATATGTTAATCTCGTAGCATATGGAGCATAGACAATTCCCGCCTTTCCTTTTGACGCATGTTCGAATTTGGAACTATTGTTAACGGTGATGTCTTCTTTTGTGGCCGCAACAATGGATTTTTTGCAACGTCCGTTTAAATTACGCTTATATAGTCAATTTGTATTTTTTGTATGGCTGAATGCGTGTAAATTTTGAGGCTTTTGAGAGCTCATTGATTTGCACTGACATTTTATAAGTGGTTTATTTTTAATGACATTAGGGAAGTATATTTAAAACTCATTTATTTGACGTTACTTTCTATTTTTGGCAGTTTTAGCCGACTTCTAAAAAGGAAGATTATCTATTCGACTGTATTTTTTTATGTGTGTGTGTGTATTTTTCTACTGGATGAACGTATTTTAATTATTCCATTTTATATGATAGCTTGTGCTCCCATTCTGACGTTTCTAAATTGTTCGTAATATTATTTCGTAATATACTGTAGTACATTTTATTTGAAGGTGGTTTTCTGTTTTTATTAAAATCTAAATTATGTTTTTAGTTATACATTACATTCACACAACAAAATTACATTGTCTAAATTTAAATGCTTATAGACATAGACATTTAAATTTAGACAATAACATTTTGTTATACAGCTAATTGTTGATTTTCAACAATATTTTTATTAACGATGTATAATTCAGCCTTACTTATGTATTAAAAAAATAATTTACAAATTAATCAAAATGATTTCATCAAACATAATGCATCGGCACCACACAATGACTGCCAAAATCATCGTTGACAATTTAAAAAACGCACAGATAATAACAGAGGGAGGAGGCAGATGCGTTCAGCCGCGTTTCAATTACAAGCGCCGCTCTGTAATCATGGCATAATCGCCTATTCGACGCAGGTATTACAAATGTTAACATACCTCGTCGATAACCAATAAGTATTATCACAGTAATCGCCCATACAATGGCTACATTGTTTCAAGGGTCATTTCAATGTTCACGTTTCAAAATAAAAATAAATTATATCTCGTATACAGACTACTTATGTTCATTTTGGCGAAATTATAGGTTGGTATTATTAAGTTATGTGCTTAGATCATTTTCTGAGATCTCAAAATATAAATTAGCTTAGAAACAACAATTCATATAAATGAATTGTTGTTTCAACAAAGTAAATTCATAGTAGGATAGCATAGACACATTAACTACTTCAGCAGTCAAAGACTACCTCAATGAAATTGTCATATTTGCTAGGTATTATAAAAATATAAAAAATAAATACAAATTAATAATAGTTTCTATTTTAACTCAATAGTGGTTTCATACTATTTTTTTGTTATTTCCAGTCAAAATAATTGAATATGACTAAGTTTTTCATGTCTTCATGCCACCACCACTTATTAAATTTCTTGTGAGGCCAAGACAGATATATTATATTAATTCTTATAATGCAAGCAGGTTGCCTCGAGGTTTCTTAACCATTGAGGCATATCTGAAAGTGCTTCGTAAATGTCTACGTCTACATTTTTATTTGTAACAAAGTAAGTCTGAATAATTTTTACATCAATATCGCATGCCTTGTAGCTAGTAACTTCACCATTGTATATTTCTTGTTTATTTGTTTACATATGTTTTGGGCAATTAATGCTGGCATGTTAAATCATTGTGCAATGCTTAAAGAATAACTAGATCATTTACCTAGAAAAGACAAATATTTATGTTTTAATATATTTATATTATATTTTTTATAATTATCAAGTATATTATATATATTATTATAAGAATGCTTGGAAAGAGAAAAATATTATCGGCCCTTTATTTTATTCAACTGCCAAAAACCGTTTATTTCACCAATTATATCTAAAAAATTCATAGCACGTTCGAAGCGCCATAATTAAAGTACCTACTAAACTGAATTGAATAAAATCCATTTCAGTAAAAAAATATGCTTCTTCCGCGTCATATGCAGCACTAGTATAGTAATCCAATATAATTTCCTATTAAAAACTTAGGTAGTTACGTCCTGGAAATCCGTATGCGTAGGCTTTATGGCTCAAGCGTTTAACTAGCCTAGCCTTTTCCACATCTATCATCTGTAGTTTTAGTTGAAAAACTTAAAATACCGCTTTTTTCCATTTCTATATTTCCATTAAATAGATGGTATCTTCAAAATATATATCTAATCATGTTTTTGTCACTTGTTCTCATATTTGTTGGTTATTTAATAAGTAAGCAATTAAATACCTTATAACTAAATACAAATAAAGTAGGCAATAAAATAAATAATTAATTAATATTTACTTATAATTTAGTAAAATTATAACGAAATTAGCTATAAAGGTTAAATTTATTGAATAATAAATTGTATAATGATAAAATAAGAGGTTTAGAGGTTATTGCCACTTAAATTTTGTGACTTTTCGCATAAGGACCATACATGAAAATTATCTGAAAGCATTATTTCCATGTATCTATGACATAATTATGGTGGGGTACCTTAATATTAATATTAAAATGAACATCGACGGTTGAACGACGGTTAAAGTAGGATATTTGTACGCGGTTTATGGGAATATAATAGCTAAATCATTAGCTTATTAC
Organism: Philaethria dido; assembly: GCA_033558755.1. Classification (NCBI taxonomy): domain Eukaryota; kingdom Metazoa; phylum Arthropoda; class Insecta; order Lepidoptera; family Nymphalidae; genus Philaethria; species Philaethria dido. The sequence goes on along the minus strand of JAKGSA010001248.1, from coordinate 6,143 downwards.
ATATGTATAAATAATATTCAAGTACGCTCCATGTATAAAATATATCTATTAGTTATTTATTAGTATAATATAGTAACTATAAGAAACAAATTGTACGTAGGCACTTACTGCATGTACGATTACCTATATCTATCTAATTGCAGCGGGAGTATGAAAATTTATAGCTAGTTGTTTAATGAAATAAGAAATAATATTTTTCAGGTTTTTCAGGGGCGATATTATTTTGATTAAGTTTCTTTTTACCTTTTTTTAGCTTCACACTGTATCCCGCATATAGCAGGGTAGGCAGAGAGAACCAAAGAACCTAGTATTAAGACACTCCGTTCTCTTTTAACTTTTCCGTTCCCCATTTTTCGCCGAATTGAGGCATGTGTATTTACTATATATATTCTTGTGCTAGTAGAACGGTACCAACTTGTTATGTTAGGCGGGCAGTCATATAATGAAATGTTAGAATAAGTACACATGAAGTGTTGTCCGACAGATATCTATGATATAGGTTTATTTTATATAGAAATTTATAACTAATCTGAAATTTAGGCTTATCTAGGTTAGTTAGTTTAGTCAAAAATTTGTGCGTTATCTAAGCGCATTAATGTTCCATAATTATATTCCTTTTGTTGGAAAAACTATCAAAACATCTATATTTTTATGAATTATCCCGAGCGGCATTGTGTAACTTACCTACAATTATTATTTTCAATATGTAATGATAGGTAAATGTTATACTTGAAATATATTATTAAATTTAATGTATCTATTCCAATTACAATTAAGTCCGTTACATGGTAGTATGGTACAAAAACTAGCTGGTAATAATTACGGTACAAGCTTTTCACTAAAAATCTTATTGGTTTTCAGAATGAAATGTATTTTTCATATCTATCAAAGGTACAAATATACTTTTTTTTCTTTTTTATAAAAAAAAATACTGTTTATTGTGTTTGTGTATATATCTTAAAGCTTTAGTAGTTGGTATAGATCTTCAATAAATGGCAATTAGATAGATTACTTATCATAATTTCCTTTCATGAAGTGTAGTTTACGAATTGTAGGTACGTCGTAGCTAATGTCATGTGCAAGCTAATTACTAGTATTTGCTTTAATATTAACCCATTATTTAACTTTAAATAGCTCTGATATTATTGCTGAACCCAGTAAACATCATTAGCGTTTGGTGAAGTCATCAGATTCATTATTACACCGCTTGTCAGATCTGCAATAAATACTAAATTGACACATTTGCTAACTACTGTAACCACGATGTGAACCTAAATTACACATTCATGGAACTAGATAATATAACTTAAAATCTGAACACACTTGAAGGTTCTGTTTATCTTTATATATAATATTTATTAGTTACTTATTACTTATTTAAGCAGTTATTTTTGCGTGGCATGTAATCATTTTTCGAGGAATGCTTGGAATGGATATGAGGAGAAAATTTATAAATGCCTAATTACTTTACCAAGATTTAATTCAACTTTTGCTTTATATTCGAAATTAAAAGAATCTATATATGTTTTCACCCCAGTAAGGTATAGTACAGCATGGTATTTTTTAATTTACTACCCACCCTAGCTCTATCCTATCTATATATCCCTTAACCTTTATTATTTTAAAATAATTGTTATAAGGATTACAAAATGAAAATATAGTAAGTAGCGTCGCATAATTGTTAAAAGATATTTTAAAACTCCTTACAGTCTGTTGTAGTTTGGAAGTAAGAGTATTAATAGTAATTTTGTAAAATGAATACAATAGTTTTCTGAAAACATCTTTTCGAACGGTCACGTTCAATTTTCATATTATTTAAAGTAATCTTTTTTTTTTTTTTTTTTTTTGTGTGCTGGACAGCAAACGGAAACGAAGACCACCCTGATGGTAAGTGGTTACCTTCGCCCATAGACATCTACAACACCAGAGATGTTGGAGATGCATTTATAACCTAGAGGATACTGATGGAAGGGGGCCAATGCAGTAGTCCACTATCAGAACCACCACATTTTGGGAAAGGATGGGTGGGAAAAGGAAAATCTGGCGTACATGCCATCGAACCGAACACATCACATTAGATATTTGGCGGTTCGTCTTTGACATGATGAGTGGTCGCGAGCCAGTCGGAGGACGAACCTCCACACCACCTAACAAAATCTAACATATCCGCATTAACTTTTAAGATTTTCAAAAATTTACGGAATATATAAGCTGCCATGTGTGTAAACATACTTATGACTAATAGGTATAGTCATTTGTTATAAGTATATTTATAAATTAGTAGAAATTATCGACCCAGAAGCGTTGTGGTAGAGCAAAAAAAACTAAATTACTAAATTATTACTTTTATTTAAAAAACCAACAAAACATGTTTAAAAATATTCTGCATTATTTTTTCCTAACATGTTATTGAAAGACTACTATATTGACATCCCGGATGCCGGTATGGCTGCTATTTTTTAAAGATATTGGGCGAGTTATAATTATTATCAAAATCACAATATCTTCTTACACGGCAGATACATAAGTAAAGATCAAGCTAATAAAAGCATGTGTTAAGACAGAAATAATGTTTAAGAAACAATTGGTGTGAAATAATAAGTGAATGAATGAATTAAAAAGAGAGCATGCTTTAACTCTTACTCTAATATATATTTTTTAAAGCTACTCTTTTTTTGCTAAAATCTAATAAATCTAATTCAAGGAGTTCAGGATGTTGTATCTTGGGTATTTGTCTTGCAGCTAATATTATACTTAAATTATAGAATTGTTTTAAATAGTATCAGTAAATGGCTTTAAAATATTTTATTTTTTGGTACACAATTTTATTAAGCTCTACCAATATCTTTTTAGTTATCAGTAAGAAATCTTACAATACAATTCTGAACCACTTCCTGCCGTTCGAGTGCCTGAAAGGGTGCACATGTGTCCGAATCCGGTGGTAAAAATATTGTCACAGAATAAAGCTCAAAACTATAACGACCAGGATGACAAACAAACAAGACTCCCTTAGTCTTATTTTCCAAAATGTTTGTTTTTCTTTTGTATTACAAATTTTCAAGCGAAGCTGATTCAATATGACAGTTTTAATCAATAACTTATTTTGGTAAGTCTATTTTTTAAAGAGTAATTACTTATTATTGCTAACAGAAAGAGGCATATTTATAAACTTTTTACTTTGTTTTTGTTTGCGTTTTTTAATTTTTTCATTGTTCCATGGAGCAGTAAGAATTAAAAAATTTCGTTATAAAATATCTTAAATGTTAAAGAATCATAATCAATCACAAACCTACCTATTTGTAGTAGCTACATTACGAACCTTTGTAAACATTGTTACGAAAAATTTGTAACATAGAGCTTAAGCTAAAATTTTACACCGTTTAGTCTAAATGCAGCTTACTACCGTCTTAGCTGTTACGCTTATTTTCTTATTAGACAATTAAAAAATAACAAATGTTGAAATATTATTGCCGTGAGTATTTTAGTTAGTAGGAACTCTTATAGTGAGGAAAATAAAATATGGAAACCATTGAAATAGATTCCATATTTTATACCTAATTAATAATATTTTTATATTTATGAGATAATATTTAAAAATAATAATTTTATATTTTTATACGAATAATATTTAAAAATAAGTACATATTAGGATATGTACTTATTTTTAATATATTATTAAGTTTATAATTTTTTCTTATATTATCGTGTGTTATTTATGTTATTTTTATTATTGAGTTAAGTATTTACACCAAAACCTATATTTAATTACAATACTAGATCAAAGTAAAAAATAACAAAAGGGCTTACCTCCATTGTCAGTATTATTCGCTTCAAAAGTTTTACTGGTCATGTGGAACAGCGCGTCAAGAGGTGTATGAGGTGCGTTGGGTCCTTGTGGAGCTCGTCTCGGTTCTGAACAGCAGTCTGACGCCGACGACGACCTCTCCGATACCGAATCACAGCATTCCGCTGGTGCCATATCTCTGGGCCTCAGAAGTCCTAGAGCTGCTAGCCTCCAGCGCTCGCCATCTAACAGGGCTGCACCAGCTAAGCGCTGCAACCGCTGCAGTCTCTCGAACCCCGACGCATCCCACGGGCGCACAATACGCGGTGGAGTACGCGGACTATGCGACAGAATGTCCAAAATGGAGAAACTCTTAACACCGTCTCCTCTACGTTCTTCCACCGGTTCTGATGCCATTTTCAATCGTTTCAGCGGTCTAAAGTAGTCTTGCGGCGACGGCGACCGCGACGGCGCCGGCGAAGGCCGACCGACACTAATATCGTCCTCAGAACAGCTGTGCCCGGACATCGACTCCTCCTCCATTGTTCAATTCACATCCATCACACGGTCACAGATACCGGAGGCTGTTAACAACGCGAGATACGGCTGACGGTTCGACGCGCATCGGTCAACTGACGTGGCGTGTGACAGCCCCGGCCCGGGCGGCGATGAGGGGCGTGGTGAGATTACGATCACCCAATGGAAAATAATCATTCCACTCCCGCCGCGCTCCGATTGGCCGGGAGTAGTGGCTTCGACGGTCGGGGCTTTCACACTTAGCGCTCCAATAAAACTTTTTAATCGGTCCGGGATTGGGGGGCGAGATCGTAGTGTGATTAATTTAGCCAAAACGGGGAGGGGAGGCGCCGTTTAATTACCGGGATGAAGACACTTGGCTCTAACTACGGCTCTCCATTATTTAGCGTCGACGGACTGACGTTTGTCACTTAGAAATTGCTACTTTACTTCATTTATAGTTCATCAGAGTTAATTGTCTAAATCCAATGCGGTGGCTTTTTCGTGTTTATGTCAGCCCGGTTATTAGAGATATTACGATTGTCACGAAGAGGCTCTACAAACGGGTGATGATAGCAATTAATTATGTTAATTATACCTCCATTGTTTCTTTTTTTTTTTAAATAGATATGAGGAGTTTATATTAAAATTGATATAAATGTGCTTGTACTATTGTTTTTCCATTTCTTTTTATCAGCAGATAGCTTATAAGTACCTACTTATACTTACCTTAAAAATATAACAGTTTTTATCACTAACATGCTTGATATTAAAAAGAAAATTTCTCTCTGTAGGTAAATACATGTAAATAGAGTAGACAATTAAATATTAGTTTAAATACTTATAAGGTTTAAATAAGGTATTTTTTAAATTTTTTTTTAGATAATAACATTTTAGGTGACTGTACGTTGTTTGTCAGTATCTAATTTAGAATGTTAGAAATTATGATATAAAAAAAATGTTTTATTAATTTATGAAACAAATTAAATATAATTAAATATATTCCTTTCATACGTAACAATAGTTTATTACCTACAATAGACAATATATTATTTTATAAAAAAGAGTGATATTTATATTATGGACTCTATAAAATAAACTAGTAAGTAGATAGATATATCATGTGTAGTTTAAAAAAATATTAATAAAATGATAACTACTTATTTCTAAATAAATAGTAATATTTTTATAACGTTCATTATTAAAAATTTAAAATAAAAAAAAGTGCGGAGATGTGAGGACTTAGAACTAAACGCTGTTCTTTACTTTAGTAGTTAAAATAAAAATCTGTACTTACATATTGCTTGCAATCGGTACATGCTAAATGCGTGAAGATAGCGATTCATCTGTATATAGTTATACGTTTTCTACTACAATTATATAAATATATCTATTTTATTCAGTTTAAATTGATTTGACTTAGATACTGAAATACGACCTCCTTAAAAGTCAAACATTGGGTACTATAATAAAACAATTAATTATTAATCAATTTAATCTATATACTTATATACTATAAGTGAAGCAAAAACTTTGGATCCCTTTTTACGAAATTTACGCGGACGGGGGAGCATGAAACTTGGCACACTTATATATAGCGGAGAAGTGCAGAATGATAGTATCTTTTTAAAATAATACATAGAAAATATAAAAAAAATATGAAATAAATATTACACACACTACCATGGTTTGACATCCATGTTTATATAAAGTGACATATATATTGATAAACAACGCGTTGTTAACGCGTCAACGGGAACTCTAGTATAAGTAATTACTTAAAATTTATTCTATTATAATAGTGAAGAGAACCCACAATTTTTAAATGCACTGTTTTGACGTA
>JAKGSA010001247.1:21008-84789 GCA_033558755.1 Philaethria dido | reverse complement strand
AACCACCACATTTTGGGGAAAGGATGGGTGGGAAAGGGGAAAATCTGGCTTACATGCCATCGAACCGGAACACATCATTAGATATTTGGCGGTTCGTCTTTGACATGATAGTGGTCGCGAGCCAGTCGGAGGACGAACATCTAATATATTGAATTTTATCAACATTTTTGCACTTTAATTATTTCGTTTCTTAATTTTTTCTAACAATCGGTTTTCGTTTGTTATTATTTAAAATATGGACAGGTATATATGTACTTTATAGGTAGGTATTTCATGTTTTACATAAATCATCGTGACGCTGTGGGATAACATTTGACTATTTGACACTCACAATTTCTCCTTGGTGATTTGGTGTCAAGACCCTCAAAAAAAAATTGTAAAAAAATGTTGTACTCGTATTATTGATACTTTTGCTTTATATACTACAAAAGATTTTAACAAAAAAAGAAAACCGGCTTAAAAAAACATGCACTAAAACGTATTACGAATAACTCAAAAACTCATCAAATCTTAAATAATTTTTTATGGAACCATATCAGAAACATTTGCTATCATATAAAGATAGAATCATCATCATCATTATGCGTCAACACAAACTAACTCCTGCTTTTTTTGAAATCGATTAAAAACTGAGCTACATATACCAAAGTAAGCAATCCTCCCCCATTTGACAAGGGTAGAACATTAACCCTGACCTTGGAAGGGTTGATCGAGTCAGGGGACGTTATTTAATAAAACCGGTCAAGTGCGACGTAATGCTATCGGGTGAGCCATTAAGAAAATTTAGGAGAGCTTATTTAAGTTACAGATAAGGTATACGAACATGGAATGAACTGGAATAAGATTATTGGAAAAAATTGACTAATAGTTTCATTTTTTTTGTGTACTTTACATTTAAAGTACACAAAAATAAAATTTTTACCACATACATTTTTTTTTCTTTTTTTTTTCTACTTCACGCTGTATCCCGCATGTAGCGACACTCCATTCTCTTTCAAAAATTCCGTGGCGCAGAGGCACAAGCGTGCGACTGTAAACGCGACAGGTTGTGGGTTCAATTCCCACTCCAGGAAATATAAAATTTAGTATTTTCATTTCTTGGGTTTAGTAACAAGGCAAAGCGCGGCGTTGAGTACCGCCATTCAACACGCAATGCCTCAATTCGGCGGAAAGTGTGGAACGGAATTGTTGAAAAAGAATGGAGTGTCTTAACACTAGGTTCTCAGGTTCCTTTGCCTACCCTGCGATATGCGGGATACAGCGTGAAGTTAAAAAAAAAAAAGAAAATATAAAAATCATGCACAGATAATACAACAATCTAGGTATGTTGCAACCCAACACCGTGCACTGTAACTCTGTAACTAAACCTTTGCCACGACATTTGCGGGTTGTTGCAACCGTTATGTTTCCTTATTGAATATATAATTTACAATTTCTACACGTTTGTATTAATGTAATAGTGAATTATGATACTTGGCCTACAACAAGCAAAAATAATCAGAAACTTGCAGTTTGCCAGCGCAGCATGGAGCGAAGCATGCTAAACATAAGACTACAGGACAGATGGAAAACTTCAATGATAAGGGAAAGAACGAAAGTGAGTGACGTATTACAAAAAATAAGAAAACTGAAATGGAATTGGATTGGACATATTATGAGAACGACTAAAGAGAAATGGACAAAAGATGTAATAGAATGGTACCCTAGAGATGGGAAAAGGCAAAAAGGACGTCAAATAAAGAGATGGGAGGACGATTTACCAAAAGGATGGAGACGAATTGCTAAAAACAGAGAGGAATGGATGTTAATGGGGGAGGCCTATGTCAAGAGACATCCTGATCTACAAACTGGCTGCTGATAAAAGAAAAATATATTTATATAAGAAATATTGTATCATGGTCAGAGAATAAAGGCTATTATTATTATTAATAGTGAATTATGACCGCAACTTATGCACTGTGACGCTTATAAACTAAGTTAAGTAAATATTAACCATATTATTATAGTAAAGTTATTATTATAGTAAAGTTAATAGCAAAAAGGCGGAAGGTCAACGAAAAAGAGGAAGAGCAGCACGTAGATGGGAGGATGACCTGAAGGCGACAGCAGGCGCAACGTGGACGAGAAAAGCGCATGGTCGTGAGCTATGGAGGGGTCTGGGGGAGGCCTATGCTGAATAGCAAGACAAACGACCGCAACAAATTTACCGTTGTCTATTTATATTGTAAAGTCATGTTTGTTAATAAAGGCTATTTGAATTTGAATTTGAATAGCAAAAATCAAAAATCAAAATCAAATAATTTTATTCAAAGAAGTTACAAGCTTCATTTTTTGAACGTCAAGTAATTTACCACCAGTTCACTAAATTTAATGCTTCAGACCTGATAACAACCGGCGCAAGAAACTCAGCGGGACGTTTTTTTTTCCTCAGTCAATACTTTACAATTATTTATTAGCGACTATGATACCTTTGAAATAGACTGGAGCGAGCATTTCATTCCCAAAAAATTCAAAACTTATAATGTCACCCAAAAGGTAAATGTGGAAGTGGGAGTTACCAGCAAATTAGGGATTTTACCTCGGAATTAGAGATAATCGGCTATAAATTTGTAATAACCTTTATTTATATACCCTAAAACTTATTTCAAAACCTACTTATCCTATAGTGTCCGCGTATACAAAAAATCCAAATTTTAAAGGTCAAAAAAACGATGTTTTTTACATTTATTGTAAATATTTCGTTTCCTATGGGTTTATGGTGTTATAATTATAGGGAATTAAATTCTCTAAAACTATCGGCGAGTATCTCTCATTCCGAGTTTCTTGCCGTTATTTGAATAATTTGCCTGGACTAGTTGTCAATTACGCCGATACAATAAATACATTATTGAGCAGAAAGAAACTCCTTAGAATTCCACGGATTTACGTGCTTACGCCGGACCGAAGAGGAGGAGCACGAATCTATGCCTGGGACTGCAACCTACGATGTTTTAGGATCTTTAAAAGGCGCATTAACGTTCACCTTCACACTCCCAACTATTTCTATCTAACTAGATACTGCTTATTTATACAAAAAAAATAATCTGCGAGATAAATTTGAGACTTCAAAAATGAATGAATGAAATAATTCGAATTAAATCTAAAATCCCTGACGTGTGTGTGAAAACGCCTGTCGTGTCGCAGAAGCACAAGCGTGCGACTGTAAACGCGACAGGTTGTGGGTTCGATTCCAACTCCAAGAAATGTAAAATTTAGTATTTTTATTTCTTGGGTTTGGTAACAAGGCAAAGCGCGGCGTTGATTTCCGCTATTCAACACGCAATGCCTCTTTTTGGCGGAAAATGGGGAACGGAAATGTTGAAAGAGAATGGAGTGTCTTAACACTAGGTTCTCTGGTTCCCTCTGTTTACCCCGCTATATGCGGGATACAGCGTGAAGTTAAAAAAAAAAGAAAAGTAAATCGAAAATCTTGTTAAACAAATAAATATTTCTTTCGGTTGGTATCGAACCTGTAACTATCATGTACAATATTTCCTAATCCTCAAGAACAATATATACAAATATATGCCATAATATATCTAGCTCTGAGCCACATATCCGCTAGACCGACGTGGTGCACGAACACGTCACGCTTTCATTACTTTACTCACTAACGTTTTTATATAGAAAATGTACTTCAGCTACAGTAAAGGCATGGAATTCCTTTTTTTATTTCCAGCTTTTTCTCATACATCCGGAGTAGATTAAAAAATGGGTTAAGTAATTGATTGACGCCTGTCGTGGCGCAGAGGCACAAGTGTGCGACGTAAACACGACAGGTTATGGGTTCGATTTCCACTCCAGGAAATGTAAAATTTATTATTTTCATTTCTTGGGTTTGGTAACAAGGCAAAGCGCGGCGCTGAGTTCCGCCACTCAACACGCAATGCCTCAATTCAGCGGAAAATGGGAAACGGAATTGTTGAAAGAGAATGGAGTGTCTTAACACTAGGTTCTCTGGTTCCCTCTGCCTACCCTGCTATATGCGGGATACAGTGTGAACTTCAAAAAATAAAAAATAATAACTAATTGATATGAGTTTTTAGCCATGTTTTAATATAACGGGAATCGAACCGACACCTCTTGGAAGCACCAAGCACTCTAACCTTACGTGGTTATCGAATGGTAATGAATTTTTTATACGCTTGTTACAATTTGTTTGTTTTATGTTTTTTTTTAAAGTTCTAAGCCTAAGATTTTGCCATCTTAAATTATAACCTTCAAATGTTCCATCACTCAAAAGCTTACTTACTAAGTACTCTCTAATTTCGACTATTATGCTAAATGAATCAGTGAGTGCAGAAACAACGTAAGGATTTTCAAATTTTACAAGAGGGAGAAAGAGGTGTATAACTTGCCTTTCTAAGCTAGTTTAAATCGATTACGAATTTTTGCAATCAATTTGGCGGAATGTGGGGAACGGTATTGTTGTAAGAGAACGGAATGTCTTAACACTAGGTTCTCAGGTTCCCTCTGCCTACCCTGCTATATGTGGGATACAGCGTAAAGTTAAAAAAAAAAATTTTTTTTGCATTTTTTGTGACTTACGTTGTTTCTGTACTCACCGATTCAAATGCGACAGATACATACAGATAAAGAAAACACAGATAACATATTTAATAAGCTATTATTATACTCGTATATAAAGTATTTAAATATTCTTATAAGTCCTGAGGTAACACGACCTGTTTAGCAGTTCCTGGTCGTCTAGGTGATCTGGCTGTGGGCTGCGTTGTGGGCACTTCTTGGACTGTAGTAGAAATAGTTGTTTCTACTTTTCTAGCTGTAGATTCAACTATTGTTGTAGGTACAGTAGTTGTATCTTGAATTCGAGTGATACTGGTTGTTAGAGTAGTCGTCGAAGAATCTGGAATTTTAGTATAATTTTGAAGAGATCCTTTCATCGTGATTTTAGCTTCATGCTTTATACTATCTGTCGCTTTAAGCTCTTGTTCTTCAGAACTTTCGACTGTTGTTATTGTAGTACTTGTATGAGTCGTTTTTTTCTTCTCAGTAATAATTGCTTTCTTATTTATTTCAATCTTTTCTGTTTTATTTAACTTTTTGCCTTCTATTCTTTCACTGGTTGTCGTTGTCATGTGCTTATTACTTGCCGTTGTCAAGTTACTAATTTTTTCTAGGTATTCGGATATATCATCAAGAAAATTGTTAACATTCTGTTCGAATTGATTGGCTCTGGTTTCATATATAATATTTTCAAACCCTTTAATTTGAGAACAGACAGCTAAACAGCTCATTTCGTCAATAAATACATTCTTTGGACGCGGACATCCTCCCCATATTATTGGAATGCAACTTTTTAAAATTGTATTGTATACAAAGACTTTAGAAAGATTTTCGTTGCAACGTTTGACGTGGACGGGCTTGTATAGGCATATTTCTAAAAAAAAAAAAATGTTAGAAAATATGAGTTAAAATCACAGTGATGGGAATATTTTTATTTTTAATAGATATTCCTATAGTTCCTTCCTTTTTTTTTATTTTAACTTCACGCTGTATCCCGCATATAGCAGGGTAGGCAGAGGGAACCTGAGAACCTAGTGTTAAGACACTCCGTTCTCTTTCAACAAATCCGTTCTCCACTTTCCGCCAGATTGAGGCATTGCGTGTTGAGTGGCAGAACTCAACGCCGCGCTTTGCATTGTTTTTAAGCCCAGAAAATGAAAATACTTCATTTCCTGGAGTGGGAATCGAACTCACAACCTGTCGCTTTACAGTCGCACACTTGTGCCTCTGCGCCACGACAGGCGATATTTCCTAAGCAGTAGTTATAGATTGTGACGAAGGTACACTATAATACAAGCTTCTTTTCACCTTACCCATAAAAAGCAGAAAAGCAGTGGTTTTGTAACAAAAGGTTCACAAATTAAAATTTCATATAGATTATAAGAATTTTGGAGCTTCTCTTTGTATGGTTATTTCTTTTATTACAGGTTTTTTTATTAAATTAAACGCTTATAAGTAAAGAAAACCGGAAGAGGAAATGTAAATAAACGGGGAACTATATTGTTTGTTTTTCGTAGTAAAAGAATAATTTAGCTATAATCACAAAACTGCCAACCGTTAACAGCTCCTCTGATTGCCATTACATCAGCAATATTTGTGTCAATATATATACATATATTTGAACATTCCTCTTCAGTTTCGAACTTGTTTAAAGTTGGACATCCTCTCCATGTTTCTAATTCACAACGAGAGCCTGGCTTGTAATAAGCAAATACTTTCTGCGGTGGTAAGCTACAATCACTGTGGTTAAAATTTTCGAGACAATAACTAGGTGGTGCTGAAATATTAAGAAATATAAATATTGTGATTTACTTTATTTTTCTTCATGATTCTCCTGAAATGAAAATGCTGAAGTAATATGTTTGTTCAAGATAGTCTTGGGATTCATGACATAGCGTATTACCTCCAAGAGCCGACTTTATAAAAATGCCGAAAAGAAATGCCTTCATGTGTCTTTCAATCGACTAACCATTGAGGTAAAAGACCGTGCAACGTGGAAAGTTAAAGTAGGAAGGCATTCCTGGGGTAAGCGGAAATAATGTCAGGTCAAAGAAGATTACGTGTTATACAAGAATAGCAAACGCATAATAGATTTTTTTTATTGACTAAAAGAGGCAAACGAGTAAAAGGACCACCTGATGGTAAGTGGTTATCTTCGCCCATGGACACCTACACAACCAGAAATGTTGTAAGTGCGTTACCGATCTAGATGGAAGGGGGAAAAGAAGAGAGAAGAAGATATTGTAGTGGCCACGACAGTCCGCCATCGGAACCACCACATTTTGAGGAACGGATGGGTGGGAACAGGGAGAACCTGGCGCACATGTAATAAAAATGCATTTAAGCATTTAAATAAAAATCTAAAATATTACAAATCTTTACGTATTATACGTAGGTAAGTACCAAAGTTCAAACTTACTCGCATGACTTATTTCAGCAAAATTCGCCAAAAATACAAGAAATATATAAGAAAAATGCATTCTTATTTAAAATAAAATAATAGTTACAGTGTTTTTGTGTCACATAATGAACGGAACGCTGAAAAACTAATTATGCCTAATTACCATTTTATGTTCGTATTTCATATTTAAGTTAATAACTTTTTTAATTGTCTGGACTTTACGAGTCACGTTCAAAAGTACCTATTATGAATACTTTGTTTGAAATTCTAATAAGTAATAAAATATGCTTGCATATTTATACTTACTTACTTAACTTCACGCATATCCCTAGCGGGGTAGTCAGAGTTCCGGAGCGCCAAACGCTACAGTCCCTGCATACCTCTTTCGCCTCGTCCACAGTCATTAAGGTTAATGTGGACGACTCAATTCGGCGGAAAGTGGGGAACGGAGTGTACACACTAGGTTCCCTTTGCCTACCCTGCTATATGCGGGATACAGCGTGAAGCTATGTATGTATGTATGTATGGTAAGATAAAACACGGTGTTGAGTTCCGCCCCTCAACACAATATATCTCGAACCTAAAGGTGTAAAAAACAACATTTTTCAACCATTTTTTTTTCATACAATTTAGTGAAAAATACATTTTCGCAAATGGCTGTTCTGAGCGTGTCCGGATGGTCCTCATGCTTTTTACGTGACCTTCCTCCAGTATCATTGATACTGTGTCTCGAAGGTCAACCGAGGTCTCCCTTACCTCTCTTACCGCTCACCTTTGCATATTTATGTAAGTAATATATATTCATGCTTTATCCTGCAAGGCAGTGGTTAGAGTGAACCTTGTGTCAAGACACTCCGTTCGCCGCTTTCCGCCTAATTCGAGACATTGCGTGTTTAGTGTTTCCTCCATTCCCCCGAGAGCCGATCGAGCCCACAACAAAGCGTCCATATAACACGATTCCTACCGACTTACCTTTTGTAAATTACAATAAATTAGTGGTGGATTTATTAGGAGATTAGGCTAATACCTAACGAGATCGATAAAAAAGCTGCCTGGCAGAAAAAAAAATCGAAAAAAAGTTTGGGAGTGAGAGTAAAAACTCAACAAATACTACTAAAAATCTTGACATCTAATACCGTCATCCATTTATACCGGCTTATCTCTATGGTCTTGCTTCCCTTAATATACCAGCTTCCCTAAGTATACCGGCTTCCCTTAACATATCAACTTCCCTAAATATACCAGTTTCTTAAATATATTAGCTTCCCTAAATCGATCGGCTTACCTTTTTAAAATGTTTACCACTCGCCACTGGTTTACGTTCAGACTATTTAATAAGTAACAAAATATGGAATTTTTCATTTCCTGGGTTTGGTAACAAGGCAAAGCGTGGCGTTAAGCTATGTATGTATGTAGAAAAAAATTAAAAATGCGCCACATACCATGGTGCTATGTGGGAAGAACTGTAAAGTTCTCGAAAAATAATACTATATATGTATCTACATACATATATATTTAATATTTATCATTTACAATAATACAAAAACATTGCCATCTACTCATCTATTTCTATCTTTTATTTTGAATTATGTAATGATTAAAAAGATGAAGAAAAGATTTTAGGAATAAGAATAGTATATAAAAAAGTTAAAAAGATAGCTGCATCGACCGGGAATCGAACCCGGGCCGCCCGCGTGGCAGGCGAGCATTCTACCACTGAACCATCGATGCTGGTGAATAATTACTGGAATTTAAGAAATATATTAAAAAATATAAGAATATGGAATGGAATTTAAGAAATATATATAAGTACAATTTTATTTGTTTATTGTAACTAGAATTCCCATTGACGCGTTAATAACGCGTTGTCTATAAATATATATATAACTTTATGTAAACATGCCAAACCATGGTAGTGTGTGTGACATTTTTTTAATTAAATTATTATATTTTTTATTGATTTTTTAAAAAAGATATTATTATTGTGCACTCCTTCGCTATATAAACTATAAGTATGCCAAGTTTCATGCTCCTCCATCGGGATCGAAAGTATTTGCTTCACGTATTTATATATAGATTGTTTTTAACAACTAGTTAATTACTAATAAATGAAATTGATGTCCTTTCTAATAATTTATTACTATAATAGTAATTACCTAATTCATTTTTAGTAGCTAAGTGTAAAAATATATATTTATATAGAAAATATTGAATAATATCTATAAAAGCGCCATCTCTTTGCATACTTATGTAACTAAAATATTCTGTAGTATTCGTATTCGTAGTTTCTTAGTTCTACTGATAGATGGAGCTAGTTGCCTTTCTATAGTTCTTACTTTTATTCATAGATGGCGTTATATAATAAATAATAAGATTTTTTACAAAACAAAGAACACCGATTTGATGGATGTGCAATAACCAGTACAATTATTACGAATAACAACCTTTTCAACCCTTTCCAACCCATCCTTTCCCCAAAATGTGGTGGTTCCGATGGCGGACTACTACATTGTCCTCCCTTTCCATCTGTATCCTCTAGGTTGGCAACGCATCTACAACATCTCTGGTGTAGATGTTCATGGGCGAAGGTAACCACTTACCATCAAGTGGTCCTTCTGCTCATTTGTCATCCGTTATCCATAAAAAAAAAGACAAAACAATACTCATCAGTAGTTAGCTAAATTTAAATAAAACCACAATATTGTCTGCCTTTGTGGCGCAGTTAAAGTATCTGATTAAAAACACAATGGTCGGGAGTTCGATTCTCATTTATGTTTTTTTATATAATTTAAAGTATATATAAATGGAGGAGGATTCTTTTTTTTGTATATGATAGCTAGCATTTCTGTTTCTTTTTCCTACTCCAGGAAATGGAATTTTTCATTTCCTGGGTTTGGTAACAAGGCAAAGTGCGGCGTTGAGTTCCGCCACTCAGCACGCAATGCTTTAATCCGGCGGAAAGTGGAGAACGGAGTGTCTTAACACTAGGTTCCCTCTGCCTACCCTGCTATATGCGGGATGCAGCGTGAAGCTATGTATGTATGTATGTATGCTAGCATTTCTGATGTGGTTTCAGTTATATTTAGATAAGATCAGATTTGTCTGATCTTAACTACAAGAAGTTTTTGAGTTATTCGTAACAATTTTAGTTTTTAGTGCATTTGATTTGAAATTAGTTTTCATTTTTACTCAAAATCTTAAGTTGAAATGAGTTAATATAGGAAAGGTGAATAAAATCCAAGCAATCGAAATTACAGGGAACAACTAGTAAATAATAAAAAAACCATCGTCTCACAGTCGTTTTACTTAAAAATAACGATTTTCACCAAATTATGCTTAAATAAATATTAAATATATTAACAACAATTAAATTCCTTAACTCCGTGTCTTTGTAGCTTTGAGATCTGTAGGAGAAATCGTGCTTTACCTAATTTATCAATTTTTATTATAAAAAAAACATTGTTTAAAAATATTCACCATCATGGCACAGTGGGGTGTCTACATTACAATTAGGAGTAGTTGTGGATTCTTATATAGGAATCTTAGTAGATATTGGTGCTCCGTTTTCTGATTATCGTGCTAGGGATTAAGCGTGATTAAAAATATTTTCACCTAGACTTTTGCATATACGAGTACTTACTATAGAAAACTATTTCAGGCATCATTTAAAAAGTTAATAATGCATAAGAATACATAAGAAAAGTTAAAAAATGTATGCATATATAATAATATTTAAGAAAAATACACATAATACAATACATATAGTTAGAAAATAAGAAAATCGTAGACTTGTTATAAGGTTGATACTTATAAGTCAATTGGCGTCAACTTGAAAAGAAAAAGAGAAATTGTAGAAAATTAATGGCTGTAATGATATTATGTTAACACGTGTGGGAGAAGTTTTGAATCCCTGTTATACGAAAATAGTGCAGACAGAAAGATTTGAAAGTTGGCATGCATATAGTTTATATGGAGACAGAGTACAAAAAGTCAATATTTTTTATAATAAATACTGTACTACTGTAATATATATGTCTAACATAGGCTATTGTATACAATGACATACACATTGCTAAGGCAGCACTGATAGAAAACATAAAACAAAGGATTTCTTAAAATTTCCCTCCTATGGTACAAAAGAGGGTCAAAAATTGTAAAAAACTTTTCATTTCTTCAATGAATTCACTTGCATAGGTTTCTCAAATAACGTAAGTGAGCACAAGGAAATTATTTTTGAAAATAAACGATAAAAAAGACAGTTTGTATAAAGCGAAGTAGGGCGCAAAAACTAGTAAAAAAGCATCTTCACGCTTTATCCCGCATAGCAGGGTAGTCAGAGATAACCTGGTGTCTAGACACTACGCCCACTGTTCCGTCCGAATTCGAGACATTGCGTGTTAAGTGGCGGAGCTAAACGCCGCGCACAAGCTAGTCTAGGTATAATAGAAAAAGCTAGACACATTCACGTCACCATGGCGATAATAAATTTGATTATAATATGGTAATTCCATGTTTTCTTTTAATTTAGGATTATTCTAGCGTTTTTTTTTTTTATAATCTAAATTGATATCTTTGGTAAAGCATTTTCAAACAATCATTTAATAGATGCCTTTGAGTCAGACTTTGTTCTCTCGACAATCTCCTCAGGTGCAGGAGCAAGAGTGGCCTCCCGACGCTTTTTACAATGGAGTATTATTAGTAAACCAAGCCCTGATATAAGAATCTGAAACAAACAAACATAATGTGTACTTTTTAACCGACTTTAAAAGTAGAGTAAATATATGTCTAAACCAAAGAATTACAAGAAAAATTAACATTACATAAAAAGTAAACAATATATCCGAATAACATAGCATTTATTGTATTTAATATGGCCATCGTGGCACAGATGTTGTCTCGAATCGCTCTATATAAACGTTAGCTGTGAGTTCGATTCCCAATCTAGGTAATGATTAAATTAAATTATTTTGTTGTGACGTAAAGTTCCACTACACGCGATATTTCGAATTCGGGCGGAATAAGGAACAATGTCCTAGCAGTAGCTTCTCTTTAAACCGTTGAATCTTAATATTGCCAATGCTATAAATACCTCAACGAGAATAGTAACTGTAACCACTGCTATAACGGAGCTACTAGTTTCCCTATGGATTTGGATGACCGTGTCTCTACAGCCAAGGTCATGATATTCCCTCCTCGCTTTACAAGTCTGCCGTTCCATCTCCTGGACTATTTCTGATCTATCTACGTCATACGATGGACAACAGGATATGGGGACATCAGGACCAAATTGCATGGGTACATTTGGATTGTTGTAGTCAGATGGACCGTAGACCCCGCAACAGTCTAACTGTAAATGAATAAAAGTTTATATTATGCTGAAAACTCTTGAAATAATAATGATTTTTTTATGTAATGTAACATTATTACGAATACCTTAAAAACTACTCGGCCAATCTTTACTAAATTTAAATAGCACCAGCTATCATATAAAAAAATAATCATCAAACTGATTCACCCAGTATTTTTTTTTTGTACCTTCACGCTGTATCCCGCATATAGCAGGGTAAGCAAAGGGATAGAGAACTTAGTGTTAAGACACGCCGTTCTCTTTCAACAAATCCGTTCCCCACTTTCCGCAAGATTGAGGCATTGCGTGTTGAGTGGCGAAACTCAACGCCGAAAAAAATTATGCGGTAACACATAAAAAAAACTCAAATTGAGAACCTTTTTTGAAGAAAGTTATAGAAATTATATCAAAGTATATAAAAATAATTATTTAAATATATATTAAGTCCCATACATCATATTGTAAGTTGGACCATAACTTGACATGTCGTGGATCATTACTGCGGGACAACTGGAAGGACTCCGAGAGGGCTCTGCTCAGCCTTAATTCATCTTCCATTGTATTTCGTATAGCTACAATAAGAACTATAGCCTGTAATATCGCCAGGATGAGAAGTGTTATTGATCCCTGTAAATGAAAGTGAAAGTTTGAAATAAGTACTTCACGCTGTATCCCGCATGTAGTGGGGTAGGCAGAGAGAACCAGAGAACCTAGTGGTAAGTCACTCCATTCTCTTTCAACATTTCCGTTCCCCACTTTCCGCCAAATTGAGACATTGCGTGTTGAGTGATATTAGTAATTTTACACTTAGTCGAAAGTATGCAAGGACGGTTGCGTTTAGCGCTCCGTTCTCTCTGACGACCCCGCTAGGGATAAAGCGTGAAGCTAAGCAAGTAAGTAGACTTAGCCTGATTGAAGGAATGATTTTGACTTATTCTCCGCTCTCCGGGCTTTTTCTTTTTAGCCAATTTAAAGTGCTTCTTGTTAAACAGTAAACAGTTTCGCCTTTTATCTAACTAGACCGGGGTTCAAACTCACAACTAGTTAGGTCAATTTTGTGTATTTCATATATGATTCTAGTTTAATACAAATATATAATTAATGTAATTTTAATATTTAAATAAATGTTTTGAAAGCATTTTACTGAATGTGGATAGAATCTGGACTTTAGAGACTATAGTTTTGTAAATATATCTGCTGTAGAAGTCTACAACTTGTAATATTGTTTCCATGTTCCAAAACCTAAACCTAACCTAACCCCTGTTGTGGCGCAGAGACACAATCGTGCGACTGTAAACGTGACAGGTTGTGTGTTCGATTCCCACTCCAGGAAATGGAATTTTTCATTTCCTGGGTTTGGTAACAAGGCAAATCGCGGCGTAACTTGTATAGTGTAGAATAGATTTAGAGAGGTATAACAGCAAAATCTCTCTATATATTTTTCTCTCTATAATTTTCTAAAATATCTGGGCCTCTCTTGATAGACTACCATTAGTTCATTTATTTCGGAGACGGTATTTTCAGGACCTTTTCAAATTTAGTTAAGTAGAGAGAGGACAGCTTAGACGAGCCTTAATGCTTATTTTAAAGGGCCCCTTAAGCTTACACTTGGGTTACAGCGTGATTTTTTTTTAACTTCACGCTGTATCCCGCATATAGCAGGGTAGGCGGAACCTGAGAACCTAGTGTTTAGACACTCCGTTCTCTTACAACAATTCCGTTTTCCACTTTCCGCCGAATTGAGGCATTGCGTGCTGAGTGGCGGAACTCAACGCCGCGCTTTGCCTTGTTACCAAGCCCAGGAAATGAAAATACAAAAATTTCCTGGAGTGGGAATCGAACCCATAACCTGTTGTGTTTGCAGTCGCATGCTTGTCCCTCTGCGCCACGACTGGCATTAATGACGACACGACAGCGTAATGGATCCAGGTATCCAGATATATATATTTTTAACATTTTTTTTGATATTTTAAACGTTTTCGATAAATCTAGAGGGTTACAAATTTATAGGGAGCAATTTAGGAACATGCTAGCTAACTATCGCGTGATATGCCAACAGTTCTACACGTCGGTGTTTCAGTGAACTTGAATATATTAAACCAAGGTTATGTATTATTTACTAAGATTTCTACGAAAAATAAGATAAGCGCTAAATTTTTAACAACTCAGTAACAAGAAATAAAGATTTATTCAGGGCTTGTATTGTTATATTATATTTTTATTATTTTTGTTGAAATTGTTAGTGCAAAGTGTTGATAAATTGTAAGAGAACGGAGTGTCTTAACACTAGGTTCTCAGGTTTCCTCTGGCTACCCTGCTATATGCTGGATACAGCGTGAAGTTAAAAAAAAATCTATTGTAGATAAAATAACATAAAAATAAAGTTTTAAGGAAGATTTATAATAAATAATGACATGAAGAAGCTTGTTTTTTTTTTTTTTTATGGGTAACGGATGGCAAACGAGCAGAAGGACCTCCTGATGGTAAGTGGTTACCTTCGCCCATGAACATCTACAACACCAGAGATGTTGTAGATGCGTTGCCAACCTAGAGTATATAGATGGAAGGGGAGGACAATGTATGTAGTCCGCTATCGGAACCACCACATTTTGGGGAAAGGATGGGCGGGAATGGGGAAAATCTGGCTTAAATAAATCTGGCTTGGCGTCGAACCGGAACACATCATAAGATATTTGGCGGTTCGTCTTTGACATGATAGTGGTCGCGAGCCAGACGGAGGACGAACCTCCTACCACCTAACAAAACGTTGTACTTTTATACTGTTGTACTTAGTCTTCTTTATAAGCGAAAGTTACGCGTATACAGGAGTGTGAAAATTGTCATAGTTCAACAAGTTTGGTATATATGGAGAAAATGTATGAAAAATTTTTATAAATATAAATAATCCGTGAGATATATTTAAGGCTATAATAATTGCGTTTAGTTAGACACTTTTGACGACGACGTACAATTTATATATATGACAGGTATCGGTACAGATGACATTATTGGCCATAGAAAATTCAAATTGTGCAATCTACAACTTAGGCCCAAAGGATTCATTACAACAAAATAGTAAAGAAATTAATATTTTGACAGTTGCCTCTCAATACATTTATGAAAATGTGATGTATGTTAGGAAAAATATTAATAATTTTACCAAAATTGGCGATGTGCATAGCATTAATACAAGAAATAGGCTTAAACTTGTTGCGTCTTTAACTCGACTGCATCAAGTCCGTATGTCTTTTATGGGACAATGTGTACGCTTTTACAATAGGATCCCAGAAAACGTCCAAAAATCACAATTTAAAAAAGTTGTGAAAAGACGTTTGTATATAGTTTAGTGTGGGTTATTACTTAATTAATGATTTTATAAATGATAACACACCTTGGGAATGAAATTCTCACTCCAGTCTATTTGAAAGATATCATTATCACTAATAAATAATTGTAAAGTATTGAATGAAATTGAATAAAATTATTTGACTTTATTATGAATTTATTACTTACCGTATGTACAGGTTTCTTTCGATTCCTCAACATAGCGACCATGGCATATATAGTCATAGACAATGTAACAGTAGCTAGAACTGCTAGGAGTATCATCGCGACCAATTTGCCCGACTGCTCGCTGGAAAATATCCTCATGGCTATGGCAGCGGATACTGTCACCGCCATCACGGCTATGCCTAGAAGCTGGAAAAAAATAGATTTTTATAATATTTTTATATTGACTTATCATATATTTTATGTACGAGGTGGATCAATTATGATGATTTTTTTGAAATTTAATATTTAAATTTAATTAACATGTGACGAGTAGTTTTTGAGTTATTTGTAATAATTTAACTTTCTTTTTTTTTTAACTTCACTCTGTATCCCGCATATAGCAGGGTAGGCAGAGGGAACCCGAGAACATAGTGTTAAGACACTCCGTTCTCGTACAACAATTCTTTTCCCCACTTTCCGCCGAATTCAGGCATTGCGTGCTGAGTCGCGGAACTCAACGCCGCGCTTTGCCTTGTTACCAAATCCAGAAAATGAAAATACTAACATTTCCTGGATATTTGGATATTTGAAATCGGTTTTCTTTTTTTTGTTTCATCATATTTATTTACATTGAATAAGGTAGGAGATTTCACTGCTCTAAAGTAAGATCATAAAAATTAATTCAGGCTTACTCCCGCAGAGTATGAGCCTAGTGTTAAAACAGTTAAAATAAACTATACTGAAATTTTGCTTAACGAAATACGTAATGTATTCTATGTAACCAAAAAAATGTACTTTGCATTGTCATCCGTTTTTTGTAAATTGCATGAGCTGGACTTTGCTACCTTAGTTATTATCACATACATAGCTTCACGCTGTATTCCTCATAAAGCAGGGTAGGCAGAGGGAACCTGAGAACCTAGTGTTAAGACACTCCGTTCTCTTACAACAATTCCGTTCCCCACTTTCCACTAAATTGAGGCAATGCGTACTGAGTGGCGGAACTCATCGCTGCGCTTTGCCTTGTTACCATATCCAGGAAGTGTAAAATTCCATGTCCTAGAGTGAGAATCGAACCCACAACCTGTCGCGTTTACAGTCGCATGCTTATGCCTCTGCGCCACGACAGGCATTAACACACCTCTTAATTACATCTCTGATATGTAGTATATAATAAACATATACTTACAACGCCTAACTAACTAACGCCTGTCGTGGCGCAGCGGCACAAGCGTGCGACTGTAAACACGATAGGTTGTGGGTTCGGTTCCCACTCCAGGAAAAGTTAGTATTTTCATTTCCTCGGCTTGGTAACGCGGCGTTGAGTTCCGCCACTCAACACGCAATGCCTCAATTTGGTGGAAAGTGGGGAACGGAATTGTTGTAAGAGAACGGAGTGTCTTAACACTAGGTTCTCAGGTTCCCTTTGCCTACCCTGCTTTATGCGGGATACAGCGTGAAGTTAAAAAAAAATACTTACAATATTGAGCACACATATTGCTACATATATGACTTTAATAAATCTAAGACAGCATGATTTCTTCTCTCCCGTCTCTGCATTAAATTCACAGAGATCAGCGGCTGGATCATTATTCGACGCCTGCGGTTCCGCAGCCGTGTCTTTTGCTGTAACAAAAATAAATAATGTAAGTAAATATTTGTGAGTGAGAAAACGTAATGTCTTAACACTTGACTCTCTGCATGCCTTGATCATATATGGAGAAAGTGTAAAAAAAGTGAGAAACATAAAATAATAATATTAAGCCTACTTTTATTAAAACCTGTCGTGGCGCAAAGGCACAAGCGTGCGACTGTAAACGCGACAGGTTGTGGGTTCGATTGCCACTCCGGGAAATGGAATTTTCCTTTTCCTGGGTTTGGTAACAAGGTCAAGCACGGCGGTGAGTTCCGCCGCTCAACACGCAATGCCTCAATTCGGCAGAAAGTGCCTACCTTGCTATGTGCGGGATACAGCGTGAAGCTAAAAAAATAAAGTAAAAGAGAAGAAACAAACTTTAATTTATTAATTCTCACAAATTTTCGCATTTCTAATATTATAAAACATGAAGCTATACAAAAAAAAACAAAATAACGAACCCACACCAGCAGCGTTACCCATTGCAGTCCGAATAAACAGTACCTACTGGACCACCGCGCCTTATATATAGCTAACATACAATAGACCATGGACGCAAATGCTTGGATGATCGAACATAATGGGCTATAAACGTATTTTTGTGGTTTACTACTTTATCAGGAATTCACTTTGAGATATCAATTATACCTATATTTTAATACTTGTTGAAAAACAGCTTCACGCTTTTTAGCAAAACAAAAAGAGTCAAAGAGAACCTAGTGTTTAGACACTCTGTATCCCGCTTTCCGCTCTAATTCGAGCAATGTATCAGAAGCAAGGGGTGAAAATTTGAATTGGGCAAGCCGGTTGTTGTTGAAGTAGCCGGTATATATTTAGGGAAGTCGGTACATATGTTTAGGAAAGCCGGTAATTTTTGGAGAAGCCGGTATATTCAGGGAAGCCGGTATAGGATGTAAAGGTAGTATGTTAATTTTGGGGATGATCTTTTATTAATTTTTTTAGGGGGTTTTAGATGACTCATTTACAATTTGAGATCCAAATTTTCATGGCGACCTTTGTTTTTTTTAGGTGTCATACATGCACTTTAAAAATTAAGAAGACCGGTCAATATCTTTTAGATTACAGATTATAGAGAGATTTTGCTGTTAAACCATTTGCGACTACCTGTACCGAGCATGAATTATCTCTAAACCTATGTCTGGTCAGTTCGTAGGTAATTTAGATGTAGTTAGTTCACCTTGAAATGATGATTTTTTTTTTCAACTTCACGCTGTATCCCGCATATAGCGGGGTAGGCAGAGAGAACCAGAGAGCCTAGTGTTAAGACACTCCATTCTCTTTCAACAATTCCGTTCCCCAATGATGATATTTAGGAATAGTTGTTTCCCATGGAACTGTAAGTTTTACCAATATAATATGTTTTAGAGTGAGGACAAATGTTCTGTCTACATAACGAAACAACAAAGTTCTCAGTGATTTTGTACTGTTTCTTATACGTAGCCATCCTAATAGTATTTGACATATAAACATTCCCCTGAAAGGGAATCGAACTTGCTTATTACGTGTATAATGCGTTTATACGCTACTTAACTGTGCCATTATCACTCCGTAACCAGATAATATCGTGTTGATTCATATAATGAAAGAATATTTAAGATGTTAACAAGAAAAGAAAACCGTCTTCAAGTAAAATGCAATAAAAAGTAAAATTATTACGAATATCTTAAGAACTATTCGTCTCATTACTAAGTAAAATTAAATGAGGCCATATCAAAAGCCTATCATATAAAAAAAGAAATGTTATAATCAAAGAATACAAAATGTTTATATTGATAACGGATAACGGATATTATGGATAACGGATGGCAAACGAGCAGAAGGACCTGATGGTACGTGGCTACCCTAGCCCATAGACATCTACAACACCAGAGGTGTAGTAAATGCGTTGCCAACCTAGACGATACAGATGGAAGGGAAGGACAATGTAGTAGTTCGCTATCGGAACCATCACATTCTGGGGAAAAGATGGGGCGGGATAGGGCAAAACCCGGCTTACATGTTATCGAACCGGAACACATCATTAGATATTTGGCGGTTCGTCTTTGACATGATAGTGGTCGCGAGCCAGACGGAGGACGAACCTCCTACCACCAAAAAAATGTGAAAGTAATGATGAAATATTGACGAAGTTTTACAGTTATTCTGATATACATATAAGCTATATATCTGAACGATTAAAGAGAAATGGACAAAAGATGTAATAGAATGGTACCCTAGAGATGAGAAAAGGCAAAAAGGACGTCAAATAAAAAGATGGGAGGACGATTTACCAAAAGGATGGAGACGAATTGCTAAAAACAGAGAGGAATGGAAGTTAATGGGGGAGGCCTATGTCAAGAGACATCCTGATCAACAAACTGGCTGCTGATAAAAGAAAAATATATTTATGTAAGAAATATTGTATCATGGTCAGAGAATAAAGGCTATTATTATTATGTATCTCGTTACAGGTTCTCGGGTTCAAAGGAACCCGGTCCTTTGGAAGGCTTGCGTGGGGACACAGGTCCAACACGTAGAGGCCCCTTTGAGACAACAATATTTTTTAATCTGACGCATTGCCCGGGATCCATCTCTGAGTAACCATAGGCAATTGCTCAGAGATGGTCACCGGTCAATGCGTAGGAGCTATGGAACATATGAAAAACTAAAATAGGGCTATGGAATGGAGTTTGGATGGACTAAGTACTGGGCTATTGATTGAGACTACCGGACGTCCGCCTTTTCAACAGTCTCAAATTGAAAGGTTAGCGGACGGTGACTCGCCTCCCACTAGATGGGCCCCCACAAAGCGGCGTAGTGCCTCGGGCGCAACATCGGTGTGGTCGGCTAAGGGTGTCGAGAGGTGTGCACCGGTTTCACCATCGCGAGTGAGCTCGTGAGCGGGTTTCCCCGCTATTACGCAGATTGAGCACTTCCACCCTTCCGAGCATATAGCTCTTGCGCTCCACTCTGCCGGCCAATGAAGGCAAGCCAGAGGCGGGGGATAAATTACAATTCCCCTCTGGAGGTCTCAGGTCCGTGGGGTCGCCACTCCCCAACAGCTCGCCACAAGCTGCCCTGCGGGCTTATTATTATTATTATTATATATCTGTAGAGTTTCCTCTTTCCGTTCTGTAAATTTTACGTAAAAGAGAACAAACTAGTTAAGCTAGTTTATTTCTACGTATTTCGAAGGCGGTATTAGTAGGATTTTCAGGACAGTCGAAAAATTGTGCCTCTCGGCCACGACAGGCGTTCATACATTTTTATAAAGAAATATTCACTTTCTGCTCTCGTCTTTCGTAAAAATTCTTATTGTTTCATACTCTGTAAGAAAGAGTTTTCTAAAAAGAGGTAGAAAGTATTTTCTTTATAATAATATAAAATATGCAATAAATTTCTTATCATATTCTTATCTCACTTCAAGTGAGTAATGCGTTCTACGAGATATTTAAATTTAATATATAAAAACTAACTATAAAAAATATATAAATAAAAGAATCAGTTATAATAGAGCGTGGAATGGTAAAGGTAGCTTCGTTCTTTAACACATTCGATTATTTTTTTTAAGTCGACAGTAATTTTGCTGGGTTTGGTAACAAGGCAAAGCCGCGCTTTGAGTTCCGCCACTCAGCACGCAATGCCTCAATTCGGCGGAAAGTGGGGAACGGAGCGTTGACACTAGGTTCCCTCTGCCTACCCTGCTATATGCGGGATACAGCGTGAAGCTATATACATATATACATACATACATACATACATATATATGTGTATAGTTATATATGTATGTAATTTAAATCATTGTCTGCCTGTAATGGGGAGAACGGAGCCTTGACACTAGTTCTCTCTGAACACTCTGCTGTGCGGGATAAGGCGTGATACTTTAAAGGAATTATATCAAATTCATAATTTAGTTCAATTATGACCTTTAAATTTTTTTTTATACATACATACATACATACATAGCTTCACGCTGTATCCATATGTATAGGCAGAGGAAACGTAGTCTTATGACACTCCGTTCCTCATTTTCCGCCGAATTGAGGCATTGCGTGCTGAGTGGCGGAACTCAACGCCGCGCTTTGCCTTACTAGCAAATCCAGAAAAATTCATCGAACCCACAACCTGTCGCGTTTACAGTCGCACGCTTGTGCCTCTGCGCCACGACAGCCGTGTTTTTTATGATTTTAAAATTCATCCCATTCTCTAAAATAACATATTTCAATGCGTATACAAAATGCAACTTTTACTATTAAACCAACATTCAAACAGAGCATGTAAAAACATAGCTACATCAATTGTAACAATTAAAATATTCTTCATTGAAATAGGGCACTTCCAGCACTTTGGAATCGTTAATTAACATAAAAATCCTACAGGATGGCAGTCATAATAATCATTAGCTTCCCGAGAAGTGCTTGTCGTTTCCCTTTCTTCACTTCTTACTTGTGATCTCTATGTAAATAAATAATAATTATAAAGAATATCACATCGTATACCAGCTTCCTTAAATACACATAGGATTCTCTAAATTTACCGGCTTGCCTAACTAAAATTTTCACCCCTAGTAAATAAAAATATATCACTGAAATGTACATATGTACGCACTTTCGAACGACTATATCAAATTGGATAATTATTTTGTTGTGTTCATTATTGTCAGGACAAGGTTTATGTATCTTTTTTTTAATCTCACGGTATAGTAATATTTCCGGTAATTTTTGCTATAGCTCACAATTAATTTGAATTTACTAAAAGGGTTACATTTCCTTAGTCTACGTCTTAAAAAATTATGGAGATACAAGTAAATCAGCTTCTAATATTTCACATACCACAATGGCACAAGCGTGCGACTGTAAACGCGACAGGTTGTGGGTTCAATTCCCACTCCAGGAAATGTAATATTTAGTATTTTCATTTCTTAGGTTTGGTAACAAGGCAAAGCGCGGCGGTGAATTCCGCCATTCAACACGCAATGCCTCAATTCGGCGGAAAGTGGGGAACTGATTTGTTTGAAGAGAATGGAGTGTCTTAACTCTAGGTTCTCTGGTTCCCTCTGCCTACCCTGCTATATGCGGGATACAACGTGAAGTTAAAAAAAAACATACCACAATAAGTAGAATATACAATAAGACGACGACTCCATTGCACTTGTCTCACTTTTACAAAATTATATAGCACCATATTAAAAAATATTCATAAAATCACTAACATAATACTTGAATTGAAAACTAATTCACCTTATAATAACAACTAACTAAACAAATTTCATTCTGCTCCTCCCACATCTCTTTAACGTATGAGAGACATATATTAGGACACATATGTATGTACGTCACTGCTAAATAACATAAATGGTAAAAACAATAAAGATTTGTTGACAAACGGAGGATCCTATTCAGATTTATCTTATCTCGCTGTCTGGGCTCATTTTGGTGGGATTTTCATAAGCTTATTACTTATTTAATTATGTATATTAGTATATTAACACGTGTTTTGGATTAGATTAACAAAAATAATTGAAATTTTAACAAAAAAAAACCGATTTCAATGAAAATGCACTAAAAAGGGCAATTATTATTTTTTTTTTTTTATGGATAACGGATGGCAAACGAGCAGAAGGACCACCTGATGGTAAGTGGTTACCTTCGTCCATCAACATCTACACCATCATCACCATGTAGATGCGTTGCCAACCTAGAGGATACAGATGGATTAGGGGGATAATGTAGTAGTCCGTTATCGGAACCACCACATTTTGGTGAAAGGATGGGTGGGAAAGGGAAAAACCTGGCTTACATGCCATTGAACCGGAACACATCATAAGATATTTGGTGGTTCGTCTTTAACATGATAGTGGTTTGATTACAAATAACTCAACAAGTATTCGTCAGATTTTAACTAAATTTAAATGATATTCCATTAGAATCATCAACGTTAATTCGCCTAGTAAAATGTGAAGTGGTAATGTGCAAAAAAAATACAGTGGTACTGAGAACCTCTTCATTTTTTGAAGTCGGAAAGACTTCAAAAAAACTGTGAAGGGACGGGGTTAGAATACAATTCCCCTCCGCCGCTGGGTAGCGTCTCGTAAGAGGCGGGTATCCCATTAGTTTGGTGGTAGGAGGTTCATTCTCCGACTGGCTGGCGACCACTATCATGTCAAAGACGAACCGCCAAATGTCTCATGATGTATTCCGGTTCGATGGCATGTAAGCCAGATTTTTCCTATTCCAGCCCAGAATGTGGTGGTTCCGATGGCGAATTTCCGCGGCCACTACATTATTTCCTCCCCCTCCCATCTGAACACTAGGTCAGCAACTCGTCTGGTGTTGTAAATGTCTATGGGCGAAGGACCACTTACCATCAAGTGGTCCTTTTGCTTGTTTGCCATCCCTCATCAATAAAAAAAAAGTCAGTTAAAGTAAGTCTATAAAAACAGAAAAACACTTTATGCTTATAATACGCGAAGTATAAGTTTTGAAACCATTTTACGGAAATTATGGAGTCATTGGTCCTGCGTTGACAAAAGAAAGATTTGAGTTCTATTATTATCAGCTAGTCCGCTGTCTTAATGACGAATAGTAAAACCTGTATTTTTTTCTATGGCAAAAGAAGTTTGTTCATTTTAAATTATACTCGTATTTATTTTCACTGGGTCATTAATCGCAGTAATATTTTTTTATTCAGATATATATGTTTTAACCCGATGTTTCGATCCGAATCTGGTTAAAAATGTGTAAAAATTACAGAAAGTAATTATTACCGATTATTACCCCGACTACCGATTATAACCCGTACCCCTAATTTCGTTTGCATAGATTATCAATCTTAAACGTCTCTTTAGGAATTTCGATAAATTCTGTCATCTCCTCTATACTCCCTAAGGAGCCAAAATGCCAAATTTCAGCCGTCTATGGCCAGCAGTTTTACCTATACGTTGTCTGACAGACACTTAGTAATGCAACTGTTTATATAGAACAACAACAGTATCAATAATACTGGAGGAAGGACACCCCGGAAGACATGTATGAAGAGGTCAATGAGTGTGGACGAGGCCCGAGAGGTATGCAGGGACCGTAGCGTTTAGCCCTTCGATCCCTTGACCACCCCGCTAGAGATAAAGCGTGAAGCTAAGTTAAATCTACCTTATATATGATAATGATTTTTTGGCGGTAGGAGGTTCGTCCTCCGTCTGGCTCGCGACCACTATCATGTCAAAGACGAACCGCCAAATATCTTATGATGTGTTCCGGTTCGATGGCATGTAAGCCAGGTTTTCCCCTTTCCCACCCATCCTTTCCCCAAAATGTGGTGGTTCCGATAGCGGACTACTACATTATCCTCCCTTTCCATCTGTATCCTCTAGGTTGGCAACACATCTAGTACATCTCTTGTGTTGTAGATGTTCATGGGCGAAGGTAACCACTTACCATCAGGCGGTCCTTCTGCTCGTTTGCCATCCGGTATCCATAAAAAAAAAAAAAAAAAATGAGGATGCGATAAAAACAGAGAAATACAGGTTTCTTACAGTTATGCAATTCTTCTACTTACTAACAACTTCGTGATATAATGGAAAATGATAAAACAAACAATACATATGTGACGTAAACAATAACATATACTAAATAAATTAGCACTTACATACATTGTAAGTGTGAGTCTTCAAATAAATACACTATACTATTACTGTTAGATGTTCTTGTTATTCATTTTGAGCCATAAAATGTTTTAATGGACACGCCCATAAACATTTTTGAAAATCGTCTTATCTACTGAAAAGACACTCTTTAGCAACGTTACGTTTTATCCCGCATAGCAGGTTCATTTTTTTTATGGATAACGGATGGCAAACGAGCAGAAGGACCACCTGATGGTAAGTGGCTACCCTAGCCCATAGACATCTACAACACCAGAGGTGTTGTAAATGCGTTGTCTACCTAGATGATACAGATGGAAGGGGAGGACAATGTAGTAGTTCGCTATCGGAACAACCATATTCTGGGGAAAGAATTGGGTGGGATAGGGGAGAACCTGGCTTACTTGCCATCGAACCAGAACACACATTAGATATTTGGCAATTCGTCTTTGACATGATAGTGATACGAACCTCCTACCACCAAACAAAAGATCATCATCATCAGACAGACCCTAGTGTCAAGACACTCCGTTCGCTGCTTTCCGACTGAATTCGGGACATTGCATGTTTAATGGCGAAACTCAACTCCTTACTTTGAATTACCAAAGTGGGGAAATGAAAATAATTTTAATATATTAATTCTCTCAAATGGCACCTTCTATTTCGC
The DNA here is from genome assembly GCA_033558755.1 of Philaethria dido. Lineage (NCBI taxonomy): Eukaryota > Metazoa > Arthropoda > Insecta > Lepidoptera > Nymphalidae > Philaethria > Philaethria dido. The sequence goes on along the minus strand of JAKGSA010001247.1, from coordinate 59,041 downwards.
GTTTAAACTGGACCCAGTCTGACTGTAAGTGCGAATTACGTCATGATGATTCCATAGATAAAATTCATAAATAAATAATGTGATTCATTACATTATGTTAAGGTTAATTTAAAAAAAAGTTTTTATTAATTCTTTGTGATTACTTCTATGTATTTTGTAAAATAAAGGTAAAAAAAGGTATAAAAATGGAAGGAAATTCAAAAGTATTCAATATTATAGAAAAAAATTCTATGTACATATATGTTTTATTTTCAGCTTCATGACTTTTCCCGTAAGGTAAACAAAACCTAATATCAACTGTCAGCGCTCTTCGTTCCCACTTACAACCCAAGTTCGAAATATCGCACCATTGGAATTATAGGGACGTAATAAAAAAAATCATGATTTTGATTTTTTCCACGAAACGACTTAAGACAACGATATAATAGTTGATAATTTTAAATAGGTCACTTATAATTCTAAAGGTGCGACAATAATGCACCTACATACCTATAGAGTGACGGAACTAAACGCCGCACTTGGTCTTACCAGCCAGGATTTTTTTTTAGCTTCCCGCACATAGCAGGGTAGGGAGAGGGAACTTGAGAACCTTTTTTTTTTTTTATACCACGACGGTGGCAACAAGTCACACGGCCCACCTGATGGTAAGTGGTTACCGTGGCCTATGGACGCTTGCAACACCAGGGGCATCACTTACGCGTTGCCGACCCTTCAAAAACCTATTTATTCCCCTTTTGAAGAACCCCATATTGTAGCCCTCTGGGAAAACCTCGGCAGGGAGATCATTCCACAATTGGAGAGTCCGCGGAAAAAAGTTCCTTTGAAATCGAACTGTTCGGGACCATTTAGGCTCCAAAGTGTGAGCATGAACTACCTGTCGATGGCGAGCGGTGCGATGGTGCGACCTAGCGTTAAGACACTCAAAATACAATTGAATTATTAAATAACCTATAAATTTTAAAGAATTTCCAAATAATACACCTCAAGTACTTTTCTACTAACCCCATTACTAAATTTATTTTAAGTACAAGACCTTCCTAGTAAGTATTTCTTTTAAAACATATACTTCGAACAATTGCAAATTTCGTGACCTTGTTTCAGGGGTGGCTATTGTGCGTAGTGTTTGGTATATGGTGGTCATAGAAACAGCTACTGTATAACGGGGAGTAGAGTCAGCAAAAAAATACTAGGCTAGAAAAGTCTTGTTTTGTAAAAAAGTATTTTATTTTTAACTTTTTAACTACTTATTAGAAGGAGATTTAAGATAATATTTAGGATATACTCTGCTATATGCGGGATACAGCATGAAGCTATGTATGTATGTATGTAGAATTTATTCAGAGTGTCTTATCATTATGTTTCGTCTGCCTATCCTGCTCTGAGGAAAGTGTATGATGAGGCTTTTTTTTTAATCTTTTTTATAAAGACTAGTCTCATCACATTCATTTCTTCTCTCAGGTAAGACAAAGAGCAGCTATAAATCCGCCACTTAGAGCTTATACGCACTGTCGACTAGTCTGACCGTTGGAGAGCGACCAACGGAGTGTCTTGACACTCTCAGTATTTGTAATTTATTTGTATTTTAATGAATTAGTATTACAAATTAAGTATGCCAATTGGCACACAATTTTCGCAAAAAGGATCTTTAATATTTCCTTCACGTATCAATATTTTTTTTCTTTTTTTTAACTTCACGCTGTAACCTGCATATAGCAGGGTAAGCAGAGGGAACCAGAGAACCTAGTGTTAAGACACTCCATTCTCTTTCAACAATTCCGTTCCCCACTTACCGCCGAATTGAGGCATTGCGTGTTGATTGGCGGAACTCAACGCCGCGCTTTGCCTTGTTACCAAACCCAAGAAATGAAAATAATCAAAAAAAGAAATGAATAAAATCAATTTAAAATATAAATTTCCGGGCATCATTATGTTGTATTATAAATTTATTCTATTTGGCTTCCATCGGTACTACTTGGCATTGAAGACAAGTTATAAATCAGCCTTACTGAAAGTCGGTGTGAAGAGCCTTCAGTATCAATAGTGCCAGGAAATGCTGTGAAATATGAAACAATGCATTTATGTTTCAATTATAATAACAAAACTATACCTAATTTTACATATGTTTTTTCACGAGTTATCGAAAGTGATTTACGACGGAAAAAATTACTTTATTTATATTAACTTGCCGAATCTAGATTATTTGTATATACATACATATAGCAGGGCAAGCAGAGGGAACTTAGTGTTAAGACACTCCGTTTGAGGCCGAATTGAGGCATTGCGTGCGGAACTCGACGCTGCGCTTTGCCTTGTTACCAAGCCCAGGAAATGAAAAATTCAATTTCCTGGAATGGGAATCAAACCCACAACCTGTCGAATTTACAGTCTCACGCTTGTGCCTCTGCGCCACGACAGGCGGTAGATTATTTATATTTAAAAATAATTTAAATACTAATTCTCCTACTATTTCTTCTTTAAAAATAAAAACTAATTCTTTTACCTGAAAAAAATATAAAAAAAATTACAAGCAAAGAAAATCGACTTAAAATAAAATAAATGGTAATACATAAATTAAACAGCGACATTGAGATACTTCTTTTTTTATGTCGATTAAAAGTAGTCAAAACCGTCCCAAAAATCTGTCTGTCAATTAAGAAGTTCATACAACACTGATCACATCAAGTACTCCATGGAACTCCATAGAACTCCATGGAATGCTAATGAGTTTCTTCTCTTCTCATTAATAGTTATGTAACGTACCTACCACCGACTATGTTCTTTAAAACAAATACCAAAAAATCAAATCAAATGATAACTTCGGCGATCGACGGAATGTGGGGGACGGAATTGTTGTAAGAGAACGAAGTGTCTTAACACTAGGTTCTCAGGTTTTCCCCTACCTACTCTGCTATATGCGGGATACAGCGTAAAGTTAAGAAAAAGAAAAAAAGTGATAACTTTAGTATTTTTACTAATATTATAAATGGGAAAGTAAATTTGTTTGCTTTTTTCTTTTTTTTTTACGGATAACGGATGGCAAACGAGCAGAATTAAGTGATTATCTTCGCCTATGGACATATAAAACACCAGAGGTGTTGTAAATGCGTTGCCTACCTAGACGATACAGATGGAAGGGGGGACAATGTTGTAGTCCGCTATCGAAACCACCACATTCTGGGGAAAGGATGGGTGAGAATAGGGAAAATCTGGTTTACATGTCATCGAACCGGAACACATCATTAGATATATGGCAGTTCGTCTTTGACATGATAGTGGTCGCGAGCCAGTCATAGGATGAATCTCCTACCATCAAACTAATGGGATACCCGCCTCTTACGGGACGCTCCCCTGCGGCGGAGAAGAATTGAATTCTAACCCCCGTCCCCTCACAGGGGAAAACGCTTGTTACGCCTTCACGTCAAAACTGCTCAATCGATTATCATGTAACTTTGTACACATATTCTTAGAAGTATTGAAAAGAGCAAAAGATACTTTTTATTAAAAAAAACCTTTTGGCCGACATGACTGTTGAAAAAGTTTGTAAATCTAGTTAATTCAAAGCTTTCAAATTGACATATAGTATGTAGAATGGATTGCCATTGACCACGAGCGAAGCCGCGGGTTACAGCTAGCATAATATAACTATTAATTTCAATGAAATATATGACTAAACGTAGTTAACTCTTAGTCACATATTTCACTGAAAGAAAAAGTTAAAATCACACTATTGCTACCATTTATAAAGCCTATAATCAAAAAAGGCTATCTTTACGTCCATCGAAGTAGACCGTGTTAATGTTCGTGGTGGACCGTGTTAAGGAAAATTTAGATTTCCTTCCTTTACTTTATGAAACTTTTTAAATGAACGCCTATCGTGGCGAAGAGGCACAAGCGTGCGACTGTAAACGCGACAGGGTGTGGGTTCGATTCCCACTCCAGAAAATGGAATTTTTCATTTCCTGGGTTTGGTAACAAGGCAAAGCGCGGCGTTGAGTTCTGCCACTCAGCACCCAATGCCCGAATTTGGCGTAAAGTGGGGAACGGAGTGTCTTAACACTAGGTTCCCTTTGCCTACCTTGCTATATGCGGGATACAGCGTGAAGCTATGTATGTATGTATCAATAACATCAAAATCAGATTGAAAGCTTAACAAAAATTAATTGCATAAATTCCGATTAGGTCGTGTTTAGGCCTTAGGTAATACACCTAGGTCTATTGAACTTGGCATAATTACATTTATTATTTATTTTACGATTCTTTATTATATAATATATATTGAACAATTTCTTTTATGTAAATGGTGATTTTCTAATTACATTTTTTTTATAGCTTAACGCTGTATCCCGCGTATAGCAGGGTAGGCAGAGGGAGTCTAGTGTTAAGACACTCCGTTCCCCACTTTCTGCTGAATTGAGGAATTGTATGTTTATTAACGCCTGTCGTGGCACAGAGGCACAAGCGATTCCCACTCCAAGAAATGATTTTTTTCATTTCCTGGGTTTGGTAACACAAGGCAAAGCGCGGCGTTGAGTTCCGCCCGCAACGCAATGCCTCAATTCGGCGAAAAGTGAGGAACGGAGTGTCTTAACACTAGGTTTCCTCCGCCTACCCTGCTATACAGCGTAAAGCCTATGTATGTATGTGTAGAAGATGGCTCAACTAAATATCACTCGATTAATGTAAATGTAATATTTTGGTTCTGAAGAAAGAAGTATTCAGACATGGGAGGGACCGTTTTGTTCCCGTTGCGTTCTTTTACACCAAATTGTAAAATTATAATAAGAAATTTATAATAAGTAAGTTAATATCTAATCTTTTTTAATGAGTTAAATATAGTAATTTATTCTAATAAATTTATTTAAAATGAGATTAAATACTTAACTCACAAGCCACCATTAAAATAATTTTAAAGGCATAAAATACGCGACTGATAAGACAAGAAGGTGTAGTAATTTAGTGTGATATATATTTTTATTTCAAATATTTTTTTTTTTTAGGTTCACGCTGTATCTCGCATATAGCAGGGTAGCCAGAGGGAAACCTGAGAACCTAGTGTCAAGACAATCCGTTCCCCACTTTCCGCTGAATCGAGGCATTGTGTGCTGTTATCAAACGCAGGAAATGAAAATACTAAGCTTTTACATTTCCTGGAGTGGGAATCGAATCCACAACCTGTCGCGTTTACAGTCGCACGCTTGTGCCTCTGCGCCACGACAGGTGTTAATTCAAGTTCAAGTATTATGTATTTTTTTTTTTTTTTTTTTTTTTATGGATGACCGGATGGCAAACGAGCAAGGACCGCCTTCTGATGGTAGTGGATTTACCTTCGCCGCGAACATCTACAACACAGAGATGTACTAGATGCGTTTGCCAACCTAAAGGATACAGATGGAAAGGAGGATAATGTAGTAGTCGCTATCAGAACCACCACATTTGGGAAAGGATGGGTGGGAAAGGGGAGAAACACAAAATATTATAAATTTAAATGTTAAAATATTATAAATCCGACGTTTTGCTGACAACCACATTGTATGTTTGTGACCTTTTAAAACCTTTGAACGGATTTGGATAAAACTTAGCAGAAAATATAAGCTTTATATCCACAATAATATTCACGGTAATGCTCCCAATAAAGTAACATGACATTTATACACATATGCTTTATAGTTGCGATTAACGCCTGTGTCGTAGCGCAGAGGCACAAGCGTGCGACTATAAACGCGACAGGTTATGGGTTCGATTCCTCCAGAAAATCGCGAATTTTTCATTTCACATAGGTTTAGTAACTTGAAGGGACTAATGGCGTTGAGTTCCACTTCCCTCAGCACGCAATGCCTGAGAAAATCTAATAAATGCGAGGAGACAGATTTGTTGTTGAAAAGAACATGGAGTGTCTTAATACTAGGTTCTCAATTCCCTTTTACCTACCATATTATATATGGGATGTCACAGCGTAAGAGTTAAAAACATATATGATTTGTGTGGGAATAACACTTTCCACATTCTGAGACAGACTCATTATTACCAACAATATATAAAATTAACAATCGTATTTCAAATAAATTATCAACGCGGTATTAAAGCACAAGGTATACATTTTTTTTTTTTTCAACTTCATATCCCGCATGTACTTGGCGAATGGCAGAGAAAGCAGAAGAAACAGTATTCATTCTCTTAACAATTCCGTTCCCCATTTCACTTTCAGATGAGCATTGCGTGTTGTCTTTAGTCAATTATTAATCTGAATATCGACCGATAGCAAATTTTGTATTCAAAAAATGATAATGATGGCATTATTTCAGGTCTCCCACGAGGTAATATACTTAAATTGTTACATTTGCTTTATGCAGACAAAAGCGCTTTAGAATTAAGTTCCGCCACTCAACTGCCTTCCCCAGCCATCTGTTTAAAAAATATATTACTTTGCATCGAACTGCAATCCACCACTTGACCATTGAATCGGTGGTGCAGGAAACAACGTGAAGTCACTGAATCCATAAATTCTTAATCCGATTTAAACTGGCTTATTAACAGCACTTGCTATTCTCCCTGATGCAAAGATTTGAAAATCTGGACTTACGTTGTTTCTGCACTCCTGCGAGATTCAATTTACTCGATGTCCTTTAGTATGACAGGAGCGCGACATTAAGTTCACCACTCGGCATATAATATCTTAAATTAGGGGCTGAAAAGAGGAAAATTCTCTTAGCTACCCTGCAGCTACTAGACGGGAAAATGCCTAGAAAGAAATACAAAAATCTAACATTGGCCGCAGAGTTTTTTAATTTCTGTACATAATCTGGCTAATACAGTGACCTCAAAAAATCAGCACATATTATATAAAAAATCAAGGTCAAATACTATTAGTATGTTAAGGAATAACTCTAGAAACATTCAGTCACTGAACGCAAGTGCTTTCTATTGACTAATGAACCTGGGGTTAGAAACTCTATAGTGGGTAGGAGATGGTTGTCATGGTGATTGTCGTACTGCTGGGTGTATGTAGGGTTTAAAACTTTTAAGAAACAATTTTTATAATGATGAATAGCTGTATATAATTTTCAATTTAAAATTGAGTGTTTTATGTGTAAGTTAGAGTTTTCAACCGAGCAGAAGTATCGTTATGGCAGAAATGCTTAGATATACAGTTTGATTGTTTTTGTATCTTATTATTTACCGTAATACTTTTTACTGGGTCAAAACAATTCGATAATATTTTTAATATAGCAGCTGTTGCACTTGTTGTATTATATAAGATTTAATTTAAAATCTGCCCAGGTTTTTATTAAGAAAACGCAGAAAGAAAGAAAAGTTCACGCTTTAGTCCCACAAAAGTAGGGTAGGGGAACCACCTGCCTGCTCCCGTTCTCTTTTGACATTTCCGTTCCGCACTTTTCGCCGAATTGTGGCGTTGCGCGCTTATTAACAGAGCGTGGAAATGAAAATACTAAATATTGTTTAATATTTTCTTTTCCTGGAGTGGGAATGGAACCGACAACCTGTCGGATTTATAGCCGCACGCTTGTGTCTCTGCATCACGACAGACCTCAAAGGTGAAGGAAATAATTTAAATATAAATAATTTAAATTATATTTTATATTCTCCTGAGTAAATCGAACCCAAAATCATCGTATTTTCAGTCAGATGTTGTCTCACTATACCATAATGGTCTTTTCTAGATAGAGCGTGACTGTTTAGTATAAATAAGGAAGTTTGAGGTGTACTATATATTGGAACATTCATTTTCTTGATACACAAAATAATTTGTTAGGAAGTGCCTAATATAAAGGTATTTCTTGAATATTTTTTAGATATTAAGCATTACGAATATGCTGTATAGGACATGGTTAGGTGTGTAATATTTCCTATCTATTTTTAAATAATAATTAAAATTATACCAAAAAAGAAATGAAATGAAAAGTTATAATATTACGAATAACTCAAAAACCAATCGTCAGATATTAATTAAATTTATATGGTATCACATTAGAAGCACTAGCTATCATAGAAAATAGAATCCTCAAAAATGGTTTACCCAGTAAAACGATATGCGGTAACACAACAAGCAATACAGTCGAATTGATAACCTCCTACATTATTGAAATAGTCCAAATTTTTTTCTTCACAAACTTTACAAAATAGTCCAATTTTTTTTCTTCGTGTACACATTTTTAAAGAGGAAAGCAAATGTAAAAAGAATTACAATTATATACATACCAACTTACTTAGCTTCACACTGTATCCCGCATATAGCAGGGCAGGCAGAAGGAACCTAGTGTTAAGACACTCCGTTCCCCACTTTCCGCCGAATTAAAGCATTGCGTGCTGAATGGCGGAACTCAACGCCTTATTACCAAACCTAGGAAATGAAAATATTGAACTTTAACATTTCCTGGAGTGTGAATCGAACCCACAACCTGTCACGTTTACAGTCGCACGCTTGCCTCTGCGCCACGGCAGGCGTCATGTAAAATTCCCTAGAATATAAAATGACCAGTTCACAGTAAAGGTAATATTTATAAGAGCACAATAGCGACCGGAAGAGGCGTCTCATTTAAATGAATTATGCATCACCATCAGCATCAGCAGAGATTACTATTTGTTTGTAGAATGTTATACACATCCTTAGTAAGCAAAATAGTTAACACTAGTGAGATACCATGCATTTGCTTGTCACATATATAGATTTTGTTAGTCACTAAAACTAGCGATGGACCTCATTGAGTGGTATTATTTATTTGCCAATATTATGTCAAAGTAAAATTTAAATAATTTTATTCGAAATAAGAAGTTACGTGCTTTATATTTTGAACGTCAAATAATTTATCACCGGTTCACTAAATTTAATGCCTCAAACCTGAGAAGAACCGGCGCAAGAAACTCAGCGGGACATTTTCATTAAATCCATGAATGGCTCAATTTAGGTGGATGGAATGTAGAGTGTTTTAACACTAGATTCTCTCTGCACTACCCTGCTATGCAGGAAAAAGCGTGAAACTGCTATTTATATTAATATATTTTCTCATAGGTATCTATAGTCTCAACAACAAATATATAAAGGCAATTAACCAGTCATTAAAAAATACAATATGCGTAATGGAGTATGTTCATTGATTGTGGTGGTTAAGCTACGTTGATACTTGGGTGGTTAAGCTACTAAATGTGCTGCGTAAAACAGGATGGGTTACCTGAACGCCTATTAACATGATTAGATTCGGTATGTATTGTTTAATAAAAAACCTTTTTTTCTTTTGTACATATGATATGTTTGTTTCGCTTCGTTCTACACTTTCCGCTAATTTTAAATGACTGCTTATTCTGTCGGAACTAAACGCCACATTTTGTTTTTGTATGTCGGCAAAATGAAAATAATCATAAAGGTGTTAGGGGACATATTTTTATAAATATTTAATACATAAATAAATAGTAAATTCAAATAATTTTTAGTCAGTAGAAGTTACATGCTTCATTTTTTGAACGTCAAATAATTTGTCACCAGTTTCACTAAATTTAATGCCTCAGACCTGAGAAGAACCTGCGCAAGACACTCTGCGGGACATTTTTTCTTTTTCCTCAGTCAATACTTCACAATTATTTATTAGTGACAATAATACCTTTAAAATAGACTGGAGCGAGCATTTCATTCCCAAGGCGTGTTGTCATTTATAAATAATTAGATACTTATTAGCAAGCCATCGTAGCTCAATGGAGTAGTGTCTGACTCTAAACTCGGTTGTGGGTTCGATCCCTATTCAGGAGAATGATTAAATTTTAAATTATTTTTATATCCCTGCTCTGATAAGACAAAAGGTTAAGTTCCGTCACTCACCACACAATGTCTCGACTTCGCGCGAAAAGTGGAGTAAGGAGTGTTTTGACACCAGGTTCTCTTAAGTAAGATACTAATTATAATGATCACATCTTTATTTGCAAAAAAAAATGCCTGTCGTGGTATAGAGGTACAAGCATGCGATTGTAAACGTGACAGGTTGTGGGTTCGATTCCCACTCCGGGAAATGGAATTTTTCATTTGTGTCCCGGCTACATGCGGGATACAGCGTGAAGCTATGTATCTATCCATGTAAAAAAATCTTGCAACGCTTAAGCCACTTCTTGCATACGATTTGCTTGAAAATTTGCACACATTGGAATATTTCCATATAGCATGAGTTCTTACCAGGATAAAAAGAAAGAAATAATTAATTATTCTTTTTAGTTTTAAAACTATTTCATGATTATTACTTTTAAACCACAAATAAATATGACTTAAGAGTTCAAGTGTAAGATGTCATAATTTTGTTCCGGAACGACGTAAGTACGTGAGTCAGAATTTTCAACTGCGTGAGTACAAAAGGCAATAACATAAATATAACCTTTGAATAGCATTTGTATCTAGTAATATGTATTTCTTTATATGAAACTCGATATAAAAAATACACTAAAAGTAAAGTCAAAAATTATTCGTACTTAACTAAATTTAAATGGAGGTCCCATTAACTACCATATAATAATAATAAAATCATTAACATTTGTTTAGCCCAGTAAAAAATGTATGCGGTAACACATATAAAAAAACAGTGAAATTGAGAATCTCGTCTTTTTGGAAGCCTGTCTGAAAAAAACAAAATAAATTTGCTTCTTTAAAATATGTTTTTACCGTAACATCATGATCATGGGTCTTTTCCCATTCCAGAAAATATTAGTTTATTAATTTCCTGGGTTTGGTAACAGGGCAAAGCGCGGCGTTGAGTTCCGCCACTCAGCACGCAATGCCTCAATTTGGCAGAAAGTAGGGAACGGAATTGTTGTAAGAGAACGGAGTGTCTTAACATTAGGTTCTCAGGTTCCCTCTGCCTACCCTGATACATATATGTGGGATACAACGTGAAGATGAAAAAAAAGAAAAAAAATAATGATCATGAACAGCGTCTATACGCACGACTGTTCTGGGTTCAATCCCATTTGGGGAAATTATTATATATTGATGTTTAATTCATCTGCTCTAGTAAGAAAAAGTTGTGTTCTGTCACTCAATACTCATTCGAAGCATTGAGCGGAGAATAAAGTCTTTTGAGCCTAAATATTACCTAACCTGCTATACAGAAAATTAAAAAAAAAAACATTAAAATTAAAAATAGTTTATTAGAAAAAGATTGTGTAATAAGTAATAACGTTAAATAATATGACACTATTTGTAAATTTTATTTCTCTAGTCTTTGTTACTTAAAACAGTTCACATGAACATATTTTCTGAACATTTGAAAAGGAAAATATAAAGAATGATAGAAAATAACATTTTTGTAATTAAATAAGTTAAAATATAATCGCGGCGTTGAGTTCCGCCACTCAGCACGCAATGCCTCAATCTGGCGGAAAGTGAGGAGCGGATTTGTTGAAAGAGAACGGAGTGTCTTAACACTAGGTTCTCGGGTTCCCTCTGCCTACCCTGCTATATGTGGGATACAGCTTGAAGTTAAAAAATAAATAAAAAAATAAGTTAAAATTTATACTTTAACTTTGAACGGAAACTGTATTCGCTTCCCTTTTAATAAAATGTCCATGGACTCTATGACCAAATAAGCTGACATAGTCTTATGAATTCTAATCATGGAATAATTTTGATAGATTTATAGCTTTAGAACTCCTCTTTATATCACGCTTCATAAAATCAGTGATAAAAAATAATTCGATGAAATAGTATTTATACAATATTTTTTTATAAATATCCTTAAAATGACTTTGTTAAATAATTTAAAAAAAAATTAGTTATCATAATTAAATATGAAAAAAAAATTAACGACCACGATATCAAATCTTAGCAAAAATTAATTACTTATACAAAACAAAAAAAAATCAAATATTCCATTCCTTAATAATATTTAATATAAATCACAATTTTCACTTTTAATCACATGTTATTAGATCAATAACCCATAGCCGCCCAAATATCTAGATCCCTATCTACATTTTACCTCATAAAGATTAGAGGTCAAGATAATTTGGGGTGATTTCAACCCTTGCACGCGATACACCACTACTAAATACCGTACAGGCCGACGTTTATTTCATTTCGTCGCCAGCTCTGGCCGAATCATAAGTCTCTTGGACACGTTAGCGCGCGAACGTATTAAAAAAAAAAAGAAGTGTTTCCCGCGTTTTTTATTATCTGTTGAGTGTTTGACGGATTAAAATTAAAAATGGAGGGCTGCGGAATGAATTGTATAAAATATTTATTAGTTATTTTCAACGGTTTGTTTATGGTAAGTGTCATTTTTTTTATTATGAATTATAGAATAAATATATCTATATATTTATACGTGAAGCAAAAACTGTGGACCCATTTTAACGAAAATTACGCGGACGGAGGAGCATGAAATTTGGCACACTTATAGTTTATATAGCGAAGGAGTGCAGAATGATAGTATCTTTTTAAAATAATACATAAAAAATATATTTAAAAATTAATAAAATAAATGTTACACATTACTATGGTTTGATATCCATGTTTATATAAAGTGACATATACATACGTTGCTAGGACGCGTTATTAGCGCGTCAACGGGTAACTAGTATATTATAAATGCTTAATAATAATTTTATTGGTGAATTGTAAAAATTAAAAAGTCGATTGTGGAAATAGCGAACAATATTTTCATAGCTTTTTAGAAATGACGCATAGTTAATTGCTAGTAACTAGGTCGCTTATTTTTGTCACTGGGGCAAGCTGCCCGTGATTCCTTATATTTACGTTCGAGTTATTATTGTTTTCCTTGTAAATTTACTTTGTTATCAATAACAAAATTAGTTTCACTAAATATTGTTTAGCTATTTGAGTGTAGGCGAACGGATGTAGAAGATTATGTTTCATCATATTTTTAATTATTATTGAAATTATAATGATTATGGGCCTGAATCATACTAGAAGATATTTTTTATACTAGGTGTGTAGGTGTGGTAAACTATCGTAATTACATTTTACCATTTTTACCATAAAACTAACTAAGTATAAGTTATTTAGATTTTTATAGCATATATTTGGTATTATGAAAATTTGTAAATATTTGCAAAACAAAATAAAGCATTTTAGACCGACTTCAAACTAAAAAAGGAAGTTATCCATTTCGACTGTATGTGTGTATTTATATGTGTAACTACATAACTTTTTACTGTGTCAACCAATTTTGACGATTCTTGTTTTTATAAAGTAGCTAGTGCTTTTAATTTTTACCCATTTAAGCTTAATTAAGATCTGACCTTAGTTTTAGAGTTATTTGTAACAATTGTACTTTTAGTATATTTTATTTTGAGCCGGTTTTCTTTATTGTTAAAATTGAATTTATTATGATACTTAAGTGTCTTAATATCTATTCTAATAAAGTCTAAATATAAAATATTATAATCGATATCCACTCCAGGAAACGGAATATTTGATTTCCTGGGTTTGGTAACAAGGCAAAGTTCGGCGTTAAGTTCCGCCACTCAGCAAGCAATGCCTCAATTCAGCGGAAAGTGGGGAACGGAGTGTCTTAACACTAGGTTTCCTCTGCCTACCCTGCTATACGCGGGATACAGCGTGAACCTATGTATGTATGCACGGAAAACTGTGACCATTCTCTCTTTAAAAATACAAAAAAAAAAAAAACTTACCAATAATAGCTGCAAACATCGATTATTCACTTAAATAATTAACAATAAAACACATTCGTCCTTTACGTTGTACTATTAGAATTGCATAGCGCTCAGACCTAGAACTAGGAGGTAGGCCTTAGTGTTGCTATTTGTGGTAATCGAGAAATATATCTCGTTTAACTATGAAATAGTTCTTCCGACCAATAAGTATGTGATATATATTTATAGTCTTTAGGTAATTTAATTTGTTAGTATTTTCATTTCCTGGTTTTGGTAACAAGGCAAAGTGCGGCGTTGAGTTCCGCCACTCAACACGCAATGCCTCAATTCGGCGGAAAGTGGGGATCAGAATTGTTGAAAGAGAATGGAATGTCTTAACACTAGGTTCTCTGGTTCCCTCTGCCTACCCTGCTATATGCGGGTTACAGCGTGAAGTTTAAAAAAAATATATATAAAGTAAGTAAGATACTTTTTACCCATATTAAGCGAAACTATATTGACCGGACCGGACTACTGTGAAGTGCTTGAAACGTCGGGTATCCAAAAATGTACTTAAGAATACTAAAATATACGCGATTAATTCGGTTAAAATAGTTTCTTTTAACATGTCTAAAAATGGTGAAATTCAATGTCAAAGCTTAATACATGTAAAGCTCTCGAACATCGAAATCATTGTTAGGTGTTAGGAGGTTCGTCCTCCGACTGGCTCGCGACCACTATCATGTCAAAGACGAACCGCCAAATATCTAATGATGTGTTCCGGTTCGATGGCATGTAAGCCAGATTTTCCCCTTTCCCACCCATCCTTTCCCCAAAATGTGGTAGTTCTGATAGTGGACTACTACATTGTCCCCCCTTCCATCAGTATCATCTAGGTTGGCAACGCATCTACAACATCTCTGGTGTTGTAGATGTCTATGGGCGAAGGTAACCACTTACCATCAGGTGGTCCGTCTGCTCGTTTGCCGTCCGTTATCAATAAAAAAAAAAAAAAATTAAAGCATTTCTCCTAAGTGTGTGATTAACACACTTAAAAAAAAGTTAAATCGCATTCTGCTTATTACAATTATGTGTATTGTATTTATATATGTATGTCCGAGTGTTCATATTCTCTTCTCTAAACGGCTTGACCGACTTTAGAAATTTTATAATGTACTTACAAGGTATCTTCAGTGACCCATAAACTGTATTTAGTTTAAGGGACTTAGTTAAGTAAATTATTTCTTTTAAATATTATTAATATTAAGTTCATTGTATTATTGTTATTATGTGAGATAAGTAGAGACTATAATTCAACTAAGTTTATTTAGTAACTTGAGTAAAATATGATATTTCTATGAGAAGGAGCTCCTCAGCATTCGTAAAAAGCATGAGGACCCTCCGTAGGGCATGCATGAAGAGGTTAATGACTGTGGACGAGGCGAAAGAGGTATGCAGGGTTGGTAGCGTTTGGCGCTCCGTTCTCTCTGACAACCCCGCTAGGGATATAGCGTGAAGTTAAGTAAGTAAGTAAGCATTCATTAGATTTACCGTGCCTCTATCTCGATTTATTCCCATTCCCGTAAAATAATTGCAAATATTCTTAGCTCCTTACTTCCTAAGGAACCTAAATGCCACACTTCGGCACTGCATTGTCATTCAGTCAGTAACGGAAGTTTTGTATATGTAGAGAAAATATTGCGAATAAATCTTAACTATATCTCATATGTACATATTACACAGATCTTGATAAGTTAACTAGTTAATCAATATGTACGGGTGTCCTCGTTGACGCGTTAACAACGCGTTGTCTTTAGTAATGTATAAGTCACTTTGTATAAACATGGATGTCAAACCATGGTAGTGTGTTAACATAAATTTTATTAATTTAATATACTTTTTATGGATTATTTAAAAAACATATTAGCATTCTGCACTCTTTCTCTATACATATAAACTACAAGTGTGCCAAGTTTCATGCTCCTCCGTCTGCGTAATTTTCGTAAAAAGGGATCCAAAGTTTTCGCTTCACGTATTTATATTTAGATAAAACGTTGCGATACTGAATGACTGACACACCACGTACAGGCGAAATTATTGGCCATAGAAAAGTGGAATTTGGCATGTAGGTTCCTTGGGGAGTGTAGAGGAGTACTAAGAGAGAATTCCTCTAAATTTCTATGGAAAGGGGCATATATGAGATTTTAGGTACTACACTCCATGCAAATTAAGCGCGGGATACAGCTATTTAATAATAAATAGTTGAAAAAACTCACCGATCCATATTTTTTCCATAGTTCAAAAAGTACACTTTATAAATATTTGTAGTTATTTTATTTTTGTAATTAATTGTCAGTATTGTCAGTCCCATGACTATGCCTTCTTTTAATTAAACATACAATGAATATTTTAGTTATATGTACCAATATATAGCTGTTTCTCTAATATAGGGCTTTCCTCATAATTCCCATATCGTCGAAATGTAACAATATATGGCGCTTGCATCAGTACGAATATGTCAATAACTTCAGGGTTTTTACTGAAAATGTTAATATAAGGTTTATATGACTTCACTAGGGTCATAAAAATAGCAAAATAAAATATGTAGCGCCTGTCGTGGCGCAGAAGTTTAAGCGTGCGACTGTAAACGCGACAGGTTGTGGGTTTGATTCTCACTACAGGAACCCAGGAAATGAAAATACTTAAATTTTAAAGTATTTTCATTTCCTGGGTTTGGTAACAAGGCAAAGCGCTGCGTTGAGTTCCGCCACTCAGCACGCAATACCTCAATGCGGCGGAAAGTGGGGAACAGAGGGTCTTAACACTAGGTTTTCAGGTTCTCTCTACCTACCCCGCAATATGTGGGATACAGCGTGAAGCTAGAAAAAAAATGTATACATTATAAAATTTAACTTTCGCAAGATGTAGACACTACGTGATGAAGTGTCCTTAAATAAACAGGAAATGGATTACAATAACCATAAGTCACTCTTCTCTCTACATCCTCCGCAAACTCCGCAAACTCATATTCATACTCCGCAAAATGCCGACGAATGTAAAAAAAGTTACATCAATTACGTACAGCAATTTCGTGTCGCGTTTAGAAATTGTACATTCGTATGATTAACACTAAAAGGGTCTTCCGGTTATTAGGTTCGTTAAAATGTTCTTTTTTTTTGCAACATGAAGTCAGGCTTAAAAATAATACCATGTGTCGATAAGGATTAACATTCACTTTGATACAAAGTAGGAAACATTTTAAATATTGTGATTGCAATATTCAATGAATCCGGTTGACCTTCAAGAGCACAGTATCAATGTTACTGGAGGAAGGTCACGTGAAAAGCATGAGGACCCCCCGAAGGGCATGCATGAAGAGGTTAATGGCTGTAGACGAGGTGAAAGAGGTATGCAGGAAATGCAGCGTTTGGCGCTCCGTTCTCTCTGACTACCCCGCTAGGGATTCGATTTCCACTCCAGGCAATGGAATTTCTCATTTTTCTGGATTTGGTTACCAGGCACTTGTACCAATGTACGTAGGACCCGTCGATATATATTTAATACAGTTATAAAAGCTCTTGCGGCGTTGAGTTCCGCCACTCAGCACGCAATGCCTCAATTCGGTGAAAAGTGGGGAACGGAGTGTCTTAACACCAGCCTACCCACACACAGGTTTGCCTACCCGCTACATGCGGGATACAGTGTGAAGCTATGTATGTAACTTCCCTACTGTCACGATCATTGTTTTACGTATCTCCCCATATATATTTACATACAAACTCCCATACAAAGAAAACTAAAAAAAAGCAAAACTAAGTTGAAACTCTAGTATAAATAATAGAATATACAGAATACCCACAACAATGTATTTAATATAACAAAACACCTGTATAGCGTATAGCACTGAATCATCAGTTCACAATCAATGGTATGCGTCATGCATCATCTGAGATGACGTACTCCCATGACATTACGAATAAATATATAGACGTGCTGATTTCCATGTATACCTTTATCACATTCGCGCCCGACTAATTTTCTACGATTCCATTCTGAGTACCGGCAGATATGAAATTCTGAAGCTGGTTGCCGCAAACTTGTGTCGGGGAAAGGGGAGTACAAAAAGTATAAAATTTGTTTTCAAATGTCAATGTTGAAAATATAATATAATAATTTGAAATGACGTGAATTCACGTCAGCACCAACCAGGAATAGAATTTTAAATGACGTGAATTCACGTCAGCGATCGCGAATGTTTGAATTATGTATTTTTTTCTAGCTTCACGCTTTATTAAAAAGAAACTAGTGTGTGGCCAGAAAGAAACTGGTATACACTCCGTCTTCCCGTTACCAGAGCGAGGAAATGAAAATTTAATTAAAAAATTATAATTTCTCGAGTGTGAATTGAACCCACAACCAAATGCACAATCAGACGTTGTCCCACTGCGCCACGATGGTGTCACCTATTCACTTATTTATAAAAGAATAGAAAACAAAACTTATATAGAGAACAACAATTGTTAAACATATAATAATTAAGATTTTAACAAAAAAATTAGAACCTACTTCAAATAAATTACATTAAAAAGGGCAATTATTACGAATAACTCAAAAACTATTCTCAGATATTAACTAAATTGTAATGGAGATCCCATTTCAATTTAGTAGTCGTCAGAAATAAGCAAAAAAAAACCATTAAAATTGGTTCACCCAGTAAAAAGTTATGCGATAACACACATAAGGAAAACAATCGAATTAGGAAACTTCCTTTTTTTGGAAGTCGGTTAAAACTTATAATAAAACAGCATATATATATAGCTTCACGCTGTATCCCGCATATAGCAGGATAGGCAGAGGGAACCTAGTGTTAGGACGCTCCGTTCCCGATTTTCCGCCGAATTGAGGCATTGCGTGCTGAGTGACGGCATAACACAGTTCATAATTTTACAAAAATATATGACAAAAAGTATTTTTTCACCAAATTTAATAGCTTATATGAGTTGACAATGGCCATTAATTATTTTAATTAAAAAGGTGAAATACTGGAAACCTTCTGGAGGAAATAAAGTACCGACCTAGTAGGCGTGACTTCTATTGAGTCACGCGAAGGCACAATCAAATCGCTAATGTATTCGACCCCTAACTTAGGAAGATAGGATTTAAACCGTACATGTAGATTTATTTTTTTTGCTTCACGCGAACATATGTGTAGCAGGTTAGGCAGAAGCGAGGAATCTGAGAACTCCAGTTTTAAAGGATACTCTGCCTCTATTATGAATTAAGTGTTAGCCCTTTCCACTGAATTGAGGACATATTGAGTGACAGTAATCAATACCGCGCCTTTGTTACCAGGCGAGAAAATCAAAATACTAAATATTATAACTAAATATTATAATAATAATCAATCAATTAACGCCTGTCGCGGTGCAGAGAGGGACAACCGTGCGACTGTAAATGCGACAGGTCAGGGTCTGATCCCACTTCTAGGATATGTAAATTTAGCATTTTCATTTCTTGGGTTTGGTAAGGCAAAGTGCGGCGTGCTGAATTCCGCCATAATTAACACGCAATGCCTCTATTCGGCGGGAAAGTGGGGAACGGAATTCGTTGAGAGAGAAATCGGAAGTCCCAACACTAGGTTCCTGGTTCCCTCTGCCTACCCTGCTATGTGTGTGTGCGGGATACACATCGTGAAGCTAAAAAATAGTATCTGAATTCCCTCTCCAATCGTTTTGTATGTGACATATGTAGTCATCTATTGTTATAATTATATAAGAGAGAACAATAATTAAATGCATTTTATTGTTATATAATTGTATGTAAGTATGATTTGTTTTAGGACGTAAATAAAGAACGTTGCGTAAGGTTGGGTTAGTCTAGCTTCTGTGCAATTAAATTAAGATAGAGCTTTTATTGTATTTTAATATATATAATGACAAAATTTTGAAAATTCAGGAGCAATTGGGAAGACAAGCAGCTTATGACCAAGATCTTTCTTTAGTTATGTCCTATATGCTACTGATACGTACATATAGATGACTGCATGTGGATCTCGATTACCACCAAAGGAGGGATATTTAAATACAAATTATTTTCTTGTTCCGCTAGGCTTAACAGGAAATGGAGGATAGAGTATTCTGGCCCTATTTTTATTTATAACTGAGACGATGAAACATAATTAGAATGATTTTTGCTTAACTTTTAGTACATAAACAGTCTCTAAAAATGCCTAAAATGGAGTAACATTTCTAAGTTATCATTTTTTTGTCGGTAATTCTATTAAAAAAAAAACTTGTTTTGTCCTATTCTTAAAACACCTGCTCATTTCTACTCATTCTTAATTAATTTGTAATTAAGTAATACAACAAGAATTCTTCTTCAGGAAATTATCATTTTTTTTAAATTTCCTCAGCTTCTTATTATAGAAAATTCTTAAGTATCACTTAAGTGTGCTGGGTTCCGCTGCCGCGCCCAAATGTAATTATTCAAAATTAGAAATGGAGAAAGAGAGATTCAAAAATACTCAAGTATTTTATATTTGCTCATGTGGCTGCTGAAAGTGCTTTTATAATATTTCTTAACTGCATCTAATCAAAAGGAAACTGACATTCTTTTTTTAGCTTTACGGTTCAACGCTTTGCAGTGCTTAGCAATAATGGCTCCCTATATCCTGTTCATCCTCGTCTACAGTCAAGCACTGCGCGCCACGCGTGAAGCCCATCCCCGTTTTTCCCAGCTGATGAATAATTTTGCCAAATCAAAGAGTTCTTTAGCCTCGACTCCCTCCCCAAAAATAAGTGATTATATAGAGGCTTTTAGGTCTGGTATACATAAAAATATATTTGAAAAAAAAAGTCATCTACAGTCGTTTCCGGAGGGTCCACGTACCTTGGCGTGTCTTCCTCAATTTATTTTTATATAGCTTCTCACGCTGTATCCTGGCCATAATAAGGTAGAATATGGAAAATCAAGAGCCCCAGTAAGTTGACGCTCCGTTCTCAATATTTCCATTTCCCGCTTATCGCCGTGAACTGAGCATTGCGTGCTGGAGAAGTGTGAACTCAATGTCGGGCTCGCTTTGTTACCAGAGTCGGAAATAAAAATACTAAACATAATTTGGCCATTTGCATTTTGAAATGGGAATCGAACCCACAAACTCAGTCAGTGTTTACAGTCGCACGCTTGTGTTTCTACGCCACAAATAGGTAATTATTATTATTAAATGCACAATGCAATACCTTCTCGAAGGTCAACCGAGATCTCTCCCTACCTCTCTTGCCATTCACCTCTTTGTCAAATATCAAATGACACATGCTTTTATGATATACCTTATATGCTAGCCAAGTGGAATATGTGAAGGGATTGACTAGATTATTAAAAGAGTAGGCGGCACAATGATGTTATTGTGAAATCTTTTCTTTTGAAACTTTTTTTTGGTATTGTTAAGCAATGTTTACTCTAGTCAGGTTGAAGATGGGTGTGCAAATTGATTTTGAAAGTATATAAACGTACTCATATATAACTGTATTAGGTTGTCAATATAATGTCATAGATATTGTTCATTTTTTTAGCTTCACGCTGTATCCAGGAGGTTAGGCAGAGGGGGAACCTGAGAACCTGGTGTTAAGACACTCCGTTCCCCACTATCCGCTGAATTGAGGCATTGCGTGCTGAATTGCGGAACACAACACCGCGCTATTCATTTAGCTATTGTTAATTTAGCGTCTTATAAATATATACTTAAACTAAAGTGAACCATGTATTAGTGAATTCCTTAGAAATTCCTTATATAATTAGATTCCTTACAGCAAATAGAATAAAAATTGAAGGCAGTTGGTACAAAGACAGAGTTTAGTTACTACAATATACGTAAATCGTAATGGATTGAATTAAATAATGATAACATATAAATTATTTATGTGTAGTAAAAGAAATTACGAGGTTTAGAACCGTCACTTGTGGCTTTTATGTATTATTGTCTCGAAATTTGGCGAAAAGCGGAGATTAGAGAGTCTTAATACTACTCTCCCTCTGTATATACCATTAAAATCATAATAATTGAAATAATTGCTTAGAATGTTATGGCGCAGAGGCACAAGCGTGCGACTATAAAAGCTATAGGTTTTGGGTTCGATTCCCACTCCAGGAAATGGAATTTTTCATTTTCCGGGTTTGGTAACAAGGCAAAGCGCGGCGTTGAATTCCGCCACTCAGCACGCAATGCCTCATTTCGGCGGAAAGTGGGGAACAGAGCGTCTTAACACTAGCTTCCCTCTGCCTACCCTGCTATATACGGGATATAGCGTGAAGCTATGTATGTATATATGTATCTTTACTTGTTTAAAACATTTTCTCATTATTATAATTCGTACAAACTTGACTATCGTGTCAAATAGCATTGTTCTATATTAATATCCTACTTTAGATATAGATCCGATGGTAAAGGTGAGGCGTACATTATTAAAAAGCTGTCAATCGCTTGAAATGTTTCCTAAACGTTCAATTTAATGACAAATCGATGACCTACTTGCTGGTTTTAACCCCCGACGCGAAAAGAGGGGTGTTATAAGTTTGATGTCGATGTTTGTATGTGGCATTGTAGGTAGCAAACGGATGGACCGATTTGGATGTGACTTTTTCATCTTGAAGTCAATTTCCTTATGATAATTCTTGGCTATGTTTGATAAGAATCCGTCCAGTATTTTTTCCATTATTTGTTTTCCAAATTAATTAAGGATTTTTGGCAGAAAAAAAAAGTGTAAAGGATTTTTTAATTTTTTAAATTTTATGTTATACACATAATACTATGGTTTCTTTACTTCCGTTTACTTTGTGATACAATAATTTTTTTTTTTCTATTAATTCACGTCACGTACACAGGATTCGAATCTACGACACATTCAGAATACCACATGAATGAATCCTGTATTTATATGTAAAAGGTGTCTTTTTATGTTTTTTATTAGCATTAAATAGTGTAAAATGAAATATTTTTCATATTCTATGTTAAAAAAACTTTGTTTTACAATTTAAGCACGTCTCTAGATTTATATTCGTACCAGGCGTATATAGGTTGTTAAGTCGATTTGAATATACATTTTTTTAAAAATTCATTGGGCATTACGAATAATTTATTTATGTGATAAATTAACAACTAAATAAAAAAAATGTCAAGAAAATCAACCATTTGCGTGGTACAAAGGATAAAGGGTAAATAACTACTAAACTGATCTAGATAAAACTTTTTATTAATACCTTATATATTAAAATAGCATATAAACTACAATGTATAAAAATTTTGGGTGTTTTAGTCAAAAATATTACGATTATGCTCGTTGTTATCGCATCCTGAATGATTGTATCCAAATCTAGTTCCAGCTTTTAATCGCTTACGCCAACTAATTGTAACGCTTGAAACAAAAAAGGAACGCTATCGCTTCCTATTACGTAGTGCCTTTACGTCTGTCATTAATGTTATTATTAAAAGGTAATATTTTTTCAAATCTAGAATTTAAAAGTAGTATTTTACATGTGTACAATAGGACGGGAGCTATTTTTGGATGAGATAATAACGAGAGTGGGGAACGGAAATGTTGAAAGACAATGGAGTGTCTTAACACTAGATTCTCTGGTTCCCTCTGCCTACCCCGTTATATGCGGGATACAGCGTGAAGTTAAAAAAAAAAAATAGATCCCTTCAGTTAGGTTGTCTGGAAGAGATCACTTTTAGTGATAAGGCCGTCTTTGTACATTTGTTATATTATTTTAAATTTTCTTTATGTATCATTTCAAGTGTGCAATAGAGTTTTTCTATCTATCTATCTATCTATTTTCGTTTGCCGAATATTCGGTCATTGATTATTCGGCCTCGGCCTACACTATAGCCAAATATTCGATATCCGACCTATTGGTGATATTCTTCTTCTTCTTCTTCTATAGAATAACATTACATCTACGATTTATAAAATGTTCAATTGGCGAAGCTCCATGTAAAAGCTAGTATAAAATGATTTCAAAAACACGTCATACTGTGTCAATCGATTTATATTTATAATGCACTTGACGTTAATAACTATGTTCCAATTCACATAATAGCTACCGTACAAATGGTAGCTGGTACTAAATATGGTAAAGTATATGTTAAATATATTTCTTTGCTTTGCGGTAGGAGGTTCGTCCTCCGTCTGGCTTTGCGACTACTATCATGTCAAAGACGAACTGCCAAATATCTATATGATGTGTTCCGGTTCGATGCCATACTGTGAGCCAGGTTTTCTTCCCTCAACCCACCCATCCTTTCCCCCAAATGTGATGGCTCCGATAGCGGACTACTACAGATTATCCTCCCTTCCATCTGTGGTCCTCTAGGTTGGCAACGCATCGAGTACATCCTTTGTGTTGTAGATGTTCAGGCGAAGGTAAACCACTTACCATCTGGCGGTCCTTCTGCTCGTTTGCCATCCGGTATCCATAAAAAAAAAAAAATAAAGAAATACCTTTAAATACTGTGTAAAATATGTCAAGGAGTCTCTCATATCTACATATCTGTCTACCTATTTCTACAAGTTCAATTGTAACGAACTTTAATCCAGCTGTTTATAACTCAGCTACCTTGACTGGAAGAGTTATTATAAGAAAATAAAAAATATATAGTTGTTCTTTATTTATGATAATTAAAATTTTAATTATGAAAGAAAACGTATTAAAAAGTAAAATTATTACGAATAACTCAAAAACTACTCGTCAGAACTTAACTAAATTATTAAAGAACCTCATCAGAATCACTAGCTATCAGCTATCTACATAAAAAAGAACCACCAAAATTGGTTTACCTAGTAAAAAAATATATGCTAACGCATGCATAATGCCTGTCGTGGCGCTGAGGTACAAGTGTGCGACTGTAAACGCGACAGGTTGTGGGTTCGATTCCCACTCCAGGAAATGTTGTTTAGTATTTTCATTTCTTGGGTTTGGTAACAAAGCAAAGCGCGGCGGTGAGTTCCGCCACTCAACACGCAATGCCTCAATTTGGCGGAAAGTGGGGAACGGAAATGTTGAAAGAGAATGGAGTGTCTTAACACTAGGTTCTCTGGTTCCCTCTGCCTACCCCGCTATATGCGGGATACAGCGTGAAGAAAAAGAAATACAGTCAAACTTCGTTTTGTGAAGTAGGTAAAAATCAACTAATAAAGTCAGCCAGTATTAACTCCAAATTAAATATATCGATCGATTTAGTAATTATTTATGTATGTATAATAGAAATGTGGAAGAAGTAGGTCACATGCGTGTGACTGTAATAAGCATTAAGCATATTATTATTTTGTCATTAAATCCTGCTACATTGTTTCTATAAAACAAACAAAAATATCTATTTTAAATCGGAAAGACTTGTATTAGTAAATCTTTAATAATATATATATATATATATATATATATATATATATATATATATATATATATATATATATATATATATATATATATATATATATATATATATATATATTTTTTTATAAGAAATATGACACAGTCTCAACTTATTTGCTCGTATATGATAGTTGGGTATATGGTATGTTATTTGCTATCCGTGTAGCTTAATCCCTGAAAAAATGTATCCTAGACAACTTAGTTTTTCGCATGTAAAATATACATACATACATACATAGCTTCACGCTGTATCCCTCATATAGCAGGATAAGCAGAGGGAACCTAGTGTTAAGAAGTGTCTTAACACTAGGTTCCCTCTGCTTGCACCAATTTGGCGGGAAGTGGGGAACGGGGGGGCGGTTGCCCACTTTCCGCCAAATTGGTGCATTGCGTGCTGAGTGGCGGAATTCAACGCTGCACTTTGCCTTGTTACCAAGCCCAGGAAATGAAAATACTAGATTTTACATTTCCTGGAGTGGAACCCGAAACGAACCCACCCACAACCTTTCGCGTTCACAGTCGCACGTTTGTGCCTCTGCGCCACGACAGGCTTTCAGGATTCATAATAATGAATTAGAAATACATAACTTTAATAAATGTTACACATACCATTCGTTTGACATATACGTTGCCAAGGCAACGCGTAACAGTCTCCAGTTGCTTTAAATCTGCTAATAAGCGGAAGCGGAAAGCAACGGCAATAAATACGTAGAGGGTCAATTAATCGTATGCCCTGTCCTCTAAGACGGTCCTAGCCATGAAATCATTCCCACTTTAGACATAAATTGCGTCAATTAAGGAGTTTACGAAGACTAGCGTTATTAGTGTCATTTTTGAGTTTAGAGACACATGACTCTACCTGATGATAGTGCTTATACGGAATTAGGACGATATGGGTATTTCTTTTTTTTATTTTGAGTAAAAAATATTTTTCTTTTTTTTTTTTAACCTCACGCTGTATCCCACATATAGCAGGGTAGGTAGAGGGAAGCAGAGAACCTAGTGTTAAGACACTCCGTTCTCCGTTTTCCGTCGAATTGAAGCATTGCGCGCTGAGTGGTGGAACTCAACGCCGCGCTTTGTCTTATTACCAGACCCAGGAAATGGAAATATTAACATTTCCTGGAGTGGGAATCGAACCCACAACCTGTCGCGTTTACAGTCACACGCTTGTGCCTCTGCGCCACGACAAGCGTTAAAATCATCTATAATATCATATGTGTAATTTAAGTATGGGATTTAAGATATGACCCTGAGTGTATGCTGGCCCACGTGCCACGTCGACGCACTTTCTATTGGACAATCTATTCACATGCTAATGTTATTTTGAGTTTGATCGCTAATGGATTAGCTTTTTCATACTAAACGTATGAAACTTCCTTACTTGTCAATTTGTGTTTCGTCATAATCACATAAACACTATAAAAACCAGAGTTAAGTATCGACGCCTGTCGTAGCGCAGAGGCACAAGCGTGCAACTGTAAACGCGACAGGTTGTGGGTTCGATTCCCACTCCAGGAAATGTTAATATTTTCATTTCCTAGGTTTGGTAACATGGCAAAGCGCGGCGTTGAGTTCCGCCACTCATCACGCTATGCCTCTATTCGGCGGAAAGTGGGGAACGAAATTGTTATAAGAGAACGGAGTGTCTTAACACTAGGTTCTCAGGTTCCCTCTGCCTACCCTGCTATATGCGGGATACAGCGTGAAGTTAAAAAAAAAGTGTTAAACAAATAATATTATAAGCAAAAGTGTTTATGAGTCCATCGTGGCGAAGTGGTACAATGTCAAACTGATCGCAATGGTAGTGTGTTCGATCCCCACTTGAGAGAATGATTATATGTTTAACTATTTTTAGTTTCTTGCTTTGGTAAGACAAAACGCGGCGTAGATTTTCGCCATTCAACTTGCAATAGTCCAGATTCGGGCGAAAAATAGAGAATAGATTATTTAGACACTAAGTTCTCTTAGATTGCTTTCTATAATTAAATATTGTAATCAATTATAATTTTAGTTTCAGTGTAAAACATCTAACTTAATAGCAATGATTGTAGGTTCGATCTCATTTCGGGGAATGGTTATATTAAAATTATTTTTATTTCCCCACGCTGGTTAAATGACACGCGGCGTTGAGTTCCGCCACTCCGCACGCAATGTTCCTCTTTCCGTGCGTAGATCTGAGTATCTTAACAAACTTCTTTCTACCTACAATACTATGCGGAAAGCGTGTGATACTTTATTATCAATAATTATTAAATTCATATTATAATTAATTAGAAACTTTCTCTACCTGTTACTTAATTACAACTAATGAAGTGATTTTGATGTAATTGGATCTTTAGAAACTATGAACAAAGTTTATCTTTATTTAAAAATTAACATTTGCTATTAATTACTTCCTAAAGTAAATTATAACAAACTAGATACTTATGGTTTCATTTCTAGCTTCACGCTGTATCCCGCACATAGCAGGGTGGGTAGGCAGAGGCAACCTGAGAACCTAGTGTTAAGACACTTTGTTCTCTTAAGATTTTTGTCCCATATTTTTGCCGAGCTAAGGCATTCCGTGCTGAGTGGCGGAATTCAACGCCGTACTTTGCCTTGTTACCAGACCGTCATATGAATGATTATATTTAGGATATATTGCATAATATCTTTATATTTTCTAGTCTATGTGTTATTCTGATGTACAAAGCTATATTACTGTAAAGTTTCATTTTGATCCGTTAAGTAGTTTTTGCGTGAAAGAGTAACAAACATTCTTCCAAAACATTCTCCACATTTTCGCATCTTTGATATTAGTAGAACAAATAAACAAAATGTTGCACGTAATATTAAAATTCCTATACTTTTATATAATTACCATTTAATTTATATTAAAGAGTTTTTTGTTGAATTTTCTTATAATTAACATTGTTTTTTAACTTCACGTATAGTTATGAAGACAAGAAGAACCTGCATCAAGACTGCTTAATTTCGACTGTATCTTCGGGATTATTATGTGTTTTTAGCGGCGGAACCGTCAACGCTTTTGTTTTAATCAGAGCGGGCAAGGAAAACAATTAATCCTCACAACAACTCAACCCCAGAGGGCAGGGCATGAATACACTTCTCCGCTGGGTATGTCCCATAAGAGGCGGGTATCCCAGTGGTTGCGGTAGTTCGTCCTTCGACTTTCATGATCACTCATGTCAAAAACATCGAACCACCTCAAATATCTAATAATATGTTCCGGTTCGATGGCATGTAAGCCAGGTTTTTCCGTACTTATCCATCCTTCCTCAGAATGTGTGGTGGTTCCAATGTATGGACTGCTGGGGCTTTTCACCACATTGCCTCCCTTTCCTCTCGAGTTGTAGATGTCTATGAGCGTAGCTACTTACCATCAGGTAGTCCTTCTGCTCGTTTGCCGTCTATGATCAATAATAAAAAAAAAAGAAAGAAAAGCCAATTGCGTTAACAGTCAAAAGCTATCTCACTGCGCTACAAATATTCTCAGGCACTTTATTATATTAAAACTTTAAAAAATAATACCCAAGCTAAGGATTTAGTTTTGTTAGTATAATTTTATGCCATAATAAAACACTTCAACCCAAGTATTACGTCAGTCACTACGAGAACTGCCATGACAATAATTCTTTCAGCATTCAAAGTGACCTATTTGAGTGACCTCTAATGGTTAATGGCGTGGCTCGTAAACATTAATGTTGGGTTTGGATCAACTAAAGTTGTTCATAAAACTTTGTTATTTTTTTTAAATTACATGCTGAGTTTATAATTTTTTTTGTTTTAATTTTTTATTATTATTTGCCTGATCTAGTAAAATATATATGAGTAATTAGATTTGTAATGCCTAGTAATTAAGATTTTAACAAAAAAAAACCAACCGACTTTAAATAAAAAGTACAATTATTACGAATAACTCAAAAACTGCTCATCAGATCTTAACTAAATTTACATGGAACTACATCTAGCACTAGTTATCAAATAACAAAACAATCATCAAAATTTGTTCGCGCAGTAAAAAAATATGCGGTAACACATAAAAAAATATAGTCGAACTGAGAACATTCTTCTTTTTTGAAGTCGGTTAAAAATATTGTAGAAACATGTGGCATATATATAATAACTCTAATTAAAATGATTTAGAGCATTCAGTGATGAAACTGACCCATTTTGTAACACACAGTGATGGCATGACTCGTAAATACTGATAGGATGGACTGAAAAGTAATTACAACGGTTGTTTAGTGGTTGTATTTTAATATTTAAATCAAAGTTTAAAGAAAAATTATTTTCTACAATATTTAAATTGCTTTTGTTTTTAATAAGAAAATAGTTAATTTCTTCAAAAGTTATGAGTCATAAAAAGAAATTAAAATATTAGTATATATATATATATATATATATATATATATATATATATATATATATAACTTACATGACTACTAATAAGATTTATAAAAATATAGAACTTATAAAGGATGCCATCATGGGGCTTTGGAACGGTGAAAGACTGTAAGTACGATTGCTAGGGATTCCATTCCCACTCAAGACATTTCCCTGATTTTCATTATACTTATTTAAATCATTTTTATTTTCTGGAAGACAACCTACGATGTTGAGTTCCGTCTTCCTAACACGTAATGTCACGAATTAGGGCGGAAAACGGGAACGGAGTGTCTTAATACTAGAATTAACTTTTCAACTATACTATAGTAGAAAACATAACATACATTGAAACTCTAACTAAAAATGACTATAACAATCTTGAACTAACCATTACAAAAAAAATAACATTGCTCAATCATCCATTGTGAGAGTCAAATGTAACATCGTAATCGGATCTTGAAAGTATTTTCAAGGTGACACTCGTCTGTACACTCAAGTGTGCTTAAAGCCCAAAAAGTTCCCATTCTCTTTTAAAAAATTCTAACCGATTTGAAAAAAAGAAGGAAAATTCAATTCGATTATATTTTTTTATGCTTCTTGTGTCGTCCCATTTAAATATAGTTAATATCTGACCAGTACTTTTTAAGTTCGTAATAATTGTACTTTTTAGCGCATCTTATGTGAAATCTAGTTTATTTTTTGTTAAAATCTTATCGTCTATTCATAAATATTAATAGCTGTATCTCCCGACTTGGTCTGCGTTTACATGAAACCCTAAATCCTGTTTTTTTCGTCTTTAAAGAAATTTTGAGAAATCTTCTCATCGGTGCTCTACATCAAGGAGCCTGAAAGCCAAATTTCAGCTTTCCTTGCGCAGCAGTTTCGTCTGTGCATGGTCTGTCAGTCACTCAATAATCACCAACATTGAGTATAATGGTTTCTTTATAAGATAGAATTTTTTAGATAAGGGAAGCTATAAATTCACTATAGAGTATTGTTGAATTTATTAACAAAAAATCAAAAACTATAGTCAAATCTTAAGGAAAATTAAATGTCAGCTATCATATAAAAAAATAATCATCAAAATTGATACACACGGTTAAACGTTAGCGGTAACTCACAATATAGTCAAATTCAGAACTTCCATTTTTTAAGTCGGTTAAAAAGTATACAGTTCAATTCAATTCAATTATATTTACTATTTATCTATTACTTAAGCTTTAAGCTTCAAGAGGTTTATGATTCGATAGGATAAATAGCATTTGAAAGCAAAATGTCAAGCGTAGGTCGGATTACTGTGCGTTATATGACCTTAATGGATGCGTGCAAAGTTTCTTGCACGCTAATCATATTTATTAAACTAAGAGAATAATTTATTACGTAATTGTTCATACAATAACATTTTAAAAACGTTATTAATTTAGTGATTAGAATTTCAATGATTTTAAAGTAGATTTGCTCCTATAAATTTCGTAGAAAATAAAAGAAAAAGAACTTAAAATTTTATTTCAGGTGGTAGGAGGTTCGTCCTCCGACTGGCTCGCGACCACTATCATGTCAAAGACGAACCGCCAAATATCTAATGATGTGTTCCGGTTTGATGGCATGTAAGCCAGATTTTCCTCTTTCCCACCCATCCTTTCCCCAAAATGTGGTGGTTCTGATAGTGGACTACTACATTGTCCCCCCTTCCATCAGTATCCTCTAGGTTGGCAACGCATCTACAACATCTCTGGTGTTGTAGATGTCTATGAGCGATGGTAACCACCTACCATCAGGTGGTCCTTCTGCTCGTTTGCCGTCCGTTATCAATAAAAAAAAAAAAAAAAAAAAAATTTAAAAAAAAAAAAAAAAAAAAAAAAAAAAAAAAAAAAAAAAAAAAAAAAAAAAAAAAAAAAAAAAAAAAAAAAAAAAAAATCTAGTTGAAAAAATAATTCTGTAGCAAAAATTCTTGGATAATAAATACATCCAAGGGCTTAAACTAATTGACGTTTATATCTGAAAATATATTATAGCTGTTTTGAATTTTGTTGTTATTTTACAATTATAGGCAGTAGTTTTTTTGTGCTAGTAATTAACGAATCTTAAGGAAAATATATAGAATAGGACGCCTGTCGTGGCACAGAGGCACAAACGTGCAACTGTAAACGTGACAGGTTGTGGGTTCGATTTTCACTCCAGGAATTGGATTTTTCATTTCCTGGGCTTGGTAACAAGCGTCGTTTAGTCCGCCACTCAGCAAGCAATGCCCCAATTTGGCGGAAAGTGGGGAACGGAGTGTCTTAACACTAGGTTCCCTCTGCCTACCCTGCCATATGCGGGATACAGCGTGTAGCTATGTATGTATGTAAGTAATCCTTTGATAAGAGATACCAAATCCATCATAATATAATAAATTTCGGCAAAGATTTACTTTAACAATAACAATAATTATTAAAAAGTAACGAACAATAATTATTAAAAAGTAACGAAGTAGCGAAGTGGAACAGCATCCAACTGTAACATGACTGGCCGTGGGTTCAAATCCCACTAGGAGAACAGAGTGTTTTTACAATACTTTCTTCTTTATACCCTGCTATGGGAAATAAAGTTAAAATATGAACATAAAAAATATATAAAGCTATCAATAATTGAAATCACATCAAATTTGTTACAGATATTCGGTATCATAATCATATCAGCAGCATGTGTGGACATGGGGATGATCAAGGGGTTCGCTGGTATGGAGACGACTGGGCATGAAACTGATATAGTGCTCATTGTGGTGGGCGTCCTTATTATTATTGTGGCTGCCTTCGGATGCTTCGGAGCTTGGAAGGAAAACCCAAAGCTTTTGTATATTGTAAGTTATTTATATGTATCTCAAATATTTTATAATAATTATATTTTTTTTAACGCATGTCGTGGCGCAGAAGCATGAGTGTGCGACTGTAAACGCGACAGTCTGTTATTTTCCCCTCCAGGAAACGTAAAAGTTTAGTATTTTTATTATCTGGATTTGGTTGGAGAACCAATAGTTGTGGGAATCGAACCCACAACCTGTCACGTTCACAGTCGCACTCTTGTGCCTCTGCGCCAGCACAGGCGTATAGTAGTAATTATTGTTTAAAATTATCAATTAACACAAGAATTTATTTTCACCTCAAAATACTATGACATTATATCTATATTAAAACACTCCGTTAATCATAAATTACATAAATAATTACTAATAGACTCTTTTTTTCTATTTTTTCCAGTTCGCCGGCTGTTTAATCCTAATCATCTTGCTAGAGCTTTCCGTTGGCATTGCGGCAGCTGCCCTCCGTCCGCAAATTGAAGGCACCATGAAGTCCCAACTTAGGGCTTCCTTTATTAAGAACAAGTCGACTCGGGAGGAGGATTCCACTTATAGGGAGTTCTGGGACCGCATTCAGAGTAGCGTGAGTATATTGTATGATTGTGATAATATTTTTTTAAGGTTAGTATTTAAATGTTTTTTATTCTTTATAAATAAATACATATTATAAAGAATAAAAAACCCGATTGAAAGAAAACAGAAAGACTAACAGTTGGAACCCATTCTTTCACCAATCATACCTTCCCAAGAAGTCCTGTAAAATGTAAAATGGGTCCAAGGGTTTGGAAGATATGAGGTAAAAAAACTTACTAACATACACGCGAAAAATATAACCCTACCTCTGACAGTCGGGTAAAACTCAAAATAACAAGTACTTTTTTTGAAACTAGCGTATTATTGATAACTAGATTATTAATACTCATTATTGTAACGCCTGTCGTGGCGCAGTCGCACAAGACATGCGACTGTAAACGTGACAGATTGTGGGTTCGATTTACACCCCAGGAAATGTAAAAGTTTAGTATTTTCATTTCCTGGGTTTGGTAACAAGGCAAAGTGCGGCGTTGAGTTCCGCCACTCAGCCCGCAACGCTTCAATTTAGCGGAAAGCGGGGAACGGACTGTCTTAACACTAGGTTCCTTCTGCCTACCCTGCTATATGCGGGATATAGCGTGATAGCTTCACGCAAAAAACCATTATTGTCAAATGGTATAAAAACTTTATAAGTTGTACCTTATGACATATTAGACTAACAGTCTGATATATAAACTATCGAATTCAGATTTATTTTACATTTTTAAAATCCTAATATGAATTTAATCCATATAGTTGGAATGCTGTGGCGTCACCGGCCCAGATAACTACGTGAGCGGAGAGCCCCGTCTGAACCCATCCTTCAGGTTAGTATCTACAAGAAATGGAATACAGAGTGTCCTAACATTGACATAAATGGATGAAGCAAAAAATTAAAATTAATAAATAAAAAAATAAAAGTACTAAATAAGTAGAAAATATGAAGTAAGTCCCGAATCATAAATAATAGAAGAGGTTAACTAACTAGTATTAAATTAGGCGAGGGACAAATAAAAACTTTCAAGTGTCTATGTCATAATATGTTGTAAAAAATTATAAATGAATAAATGTATGAATCCTGTCATGGCGTAGAGGCACAAGCGTGCGACTGTAAGCACTGATAGGTTGTGTTTACAATTTCCAATCCAGGATATGAAAATGAAAATAATATTTAGTATTCTTCCTTGCGCTAGTAACAACGTAAACGGCGTTGAGTTCCGGCATAGCATGCAATGCCTCAATTCGGCGGAAGTGGGGTACGGAAATGTTAAGAGAGGAGCAGGTGTCTTAACGCACTAGGTTCTCAGGTTCCCTCTGCCTACCCTGCTGGCCCAATGCGGGATATAAAAAAAAAGGAAAAAAATAGGGATCATTATTAAAAAAATCACTTTGCTTTCTTCAGCTGTTGCCCACCAGATGACTCCGACCACTTGCAAAGATGAGATCAAACGATCTGATTGTATCTCCCTTACTAAATACTACACTGATGGGTGTGAAGATAAGGTACTTAGTACCGTGCACAGTGCTGGCATGACGGTCATTGTGTGTGGCATTCTATTCTGCTTTTTGGAGGTAAGTTGGTAAATTATATTTAATTTAGCTTTAATATTAAAACCGTATTAAATTATCAAATTATAACTTTTATAACTGAAAAGCGTGCCACGTTCATAAATATGTGAAGCAAAAAGTTTAAATCCCTTTTTACGAAAATTACGCAAAAGTAATAGCACGAAAGTTGGCACACTTATAGTTTTTATAGAGAAGGAGTGCAGTATGCTAATATTTTTTAAATAATGCATAAAAGTTTTATTCAATTAAATACTGAAAAGAGCAAATGCTCAAAGAGTTTTTCTCAGCAGAACTAATAGCGAAATCGGTGGTAGCTTTATGTTTATTTGAGTCAATAAATAATATATAATAAATATTACTGACACTACAAATTTAAATGTAAACCGTATATAATACCGTATATAACCGTATATTTCCAGGTGATCGGCATCGTGCTAGCCCTCTGGCTCGCTCACTCCATCAAGTCACAGGACAAGGGAAGAGAGACCGCTTAAATCACGTTTGCACTTCTAAGGTAAAAAATATTCCACACGTTACCTAGTTACCTTTGTGATGGTGGTCACCGATCGAGGTTTTAAAATTATTTTTATGTAGACAGAGAAAATCGAGTGTCTAAGCTTTCCGTTCTCCTCTTAGTGAAAACGAATGCGTTTAGTCGAACAAAAAAAAATTAAATATTTTTCATATAATAAAATCATTTTTTTCTTACCTATTACAAATATTGCTTAAATATTTTTGCACTGTGAAATGAAAAGGATAGCTGTCATATTGTGATTGTTACTCGACTGTCAGAGGAGGGTTATGTTTTTCGCGCGTATCATGTATGTTTGTAATATTCTTTATTACCTCATATCTTCTAAACCCATGAACCGAATTATATAATTAAGGTGACGTTAGATAGGTATTGATACTCCAAGTGTTTTTAGATATGTGACGCCACTCTTAATTCAATATGGCGCCCTCTAGAGGCAATTACGTCATGAATAAAAACAAAAACATCGTTGATGGATACCGTGTGGGGTATCAAATGAAAGGACTCAATTAGTACATTTCAAACATATAACTCATAACTAGCTTACTTTATTTGTATTTGCTTCCTAAATTTGAAGAATTGGTTCAGTCGGGATTTGCTCTTTATAATAATTATGTGTGTTATTTTAATTTAAAATATTATTTGTATTTTTAATCATTTTTCTATATGTATCAGTTAATTCTAAAGGCCTCGATTGGTGAACACCTATAATTAGAAATAGATTTTAATAAAATAGTATGTAGCTAGTTAGCTCCGTAGTTTCATTGTTAGCTTTAAATATCCGTTGATACTTTAAAAAAACACTCAATTATCATTACAAAACTTCTCAATGCCGAATTGCCATTTTTTTAGTACAACAGTATATAAATAAATATAATATTCAAAATTTCAAGAGAGAGATAAATATTTAGGGTGTGTGAATACCGTTCGAATCGAATCGAATAGTATTATCCGATTCGAATAACTCGAATTTAGGAGTTATTAGAAAAAAATGAATTATTCGTAATTTTTGAACAATTCATTTTTTTTTAAATTTGTTATGAATATGATAAATTTATTATTATGTGATATTTTTATTAATTCAATTTTTTTTTAATAATTCGAAGGTTTTAATTGGTTAAAAACTGATTTTCGAAATATTAATAAATTCTAAAATTCACAAATTATTTGTGAATTCTCGAATAATTTGAGAAATATCGAATAATTCGAAAATTTCGAATCGAACTATAATATTCGATTCGATACGAATAATTCGAAAATTGGAATTATTCGCACACCCCTAATAAATTTATTCCATATCAGCCGTAGATAGATTGAAATGAACAGACATTGCTTTATTTAAAGAATAAAAAAAATACTTTTAATTAAAAAACTATTTAAATAACATAAAACCGAAACTTACAAATAAAATTTAAGTTTTAAAATAAATGATTGATTCGATTTATTAACTTATTCACGAGTACAGTTTTTTGTCAGTTTTTTTAATAATTCATTTAAAAAAAAATGCCACCGAAATTTTAAAACAATCATTGTAATAATTAAATTGAATTCAAAGTAAACATAAAAATATATTTGGATATGACAAAAAAATTTAAGGAAACATAAAAATAATTATTAATTAATAAATTCATTATATTTTATTAGAAGCAAATCTAGAGGCTTTTATTATACATAATAGAAATATTCTTGTGATTACAAAAAAAAAGTTTGGAACAAAAAAAATTAAGATTATTTTTGAAGTTTTAATGTATTAATCACACACTTAGGAAACGAAAAACATATTCAGAAAACGTAAAAAAATTTAAACGCAGCGAGACTTGAACCCACGCCTCTTGGAAAACGTCCAAGCTGATCACTAACCCATGGGTTCTACATCCGGTTACCTCAAAATTCTTATACAATTGTTACAACTTATTACTTCTAAAAACATAGAACGCATAGCTTAGTGATCAGAGCGCTTGGACGGCTTCCAAGAGGCGCAGGTTCGAGTCCCGCTGCGTTCAAATTTTTATACGTTTTCTAAATATAAATTAAGATTAAGTAAAAAAAATCTATTTTTCTAACAATTATAAAACGTGTCACTGCACTATTTGATAATGTTCATCCATTTATATTGATTTGCTGATATAAATACAAAGCTGTGCTGATATAATTTTAAGCATTTACTAGTCATTTAAGTAATTTAAACTATACGCTTTGGATAAGTTAAGTTGTAAGTTAGATATATTATGTTTATATATCGATTCTTTCCACTATAAAAATGTATCTGAAATGGAAAGATAGAATTTTTTCACTCTTTTATGACAGTAATATAGAGTGACATGACACTCCTCTTTGCTTTTTATTTAAAATAAAACAAAATTGAAAGAATTAATCAAAAGAATATTGCATTGCGGAACCAAAAAATACGCCTTACCTAAATAGACCCGAGAATCACATCCATTTTAGATATACGAGTACATACTCGTAAATTACATTAAAAATGTGATTATTATCTTCATCTTCCTGGCTAAACTAGTCTTTCAATGTTAAAAGAATGATATTGGTTCCGGACACAGGTGCAGATTTTGAACAATCAGAATAAATATAACAAGCGCTATTAAAAGTGTCAGTTTTTGAGCTCAAAGCTTTTGGGTAAGCAGTCAAAGTGTTTGGACAGATTGTGGGTTCGATTCTCACTTCAGGAAATATCGTTTTCGTTTCCTGGTTTTGGTAACAAGGCAAAGTGCGGCGTTGAATTCCGCCATTCAGCACGCAATGCCTCAATTCGGCGGTAAGTGGGGAACGGAAATGTTGAAAGAGAACGGAGTGTCTTAACACTAGGTTCTCAGGTTTCCTCTGCCTGCCCTGCTATGTGCGGGATAAAGTATCTTGTATGATGTATGAATGTATCTTCTTTCATTATATATATGATTTAAGATTCTAAACGGTAATAATATTGCATTCTTGTAATGGAAAGAATCGATATTAAATAAATACTTATATTAATTAAATATTATATTTAATTGTTATTTATTTATTTATTTATTAAAATATATTATTTTAAAAAAACTTAAATAAATAATTTAATATTATATAATTATATTTATTTTA
>JAKGSA010001247.1:0-20857 GCA_033558755.1 Philaethria dido | reverse complement strand
AAAATGAAATACTTCCTTTTTCCTTAGAATAATTTTATTATTTATTGAGTGAAAATATAAATGTTGATGTCTCCTTAAATAAACTATCAGTGTTATACAGTGTGTTTTATTTTATAAAATGTAGATTATAATAGTAATATTTTAATATATTTCATAGATATATAAAATATTTATTTATTCAATAAATACCGCGACAGGTTATGGGTTCGATTCCTATTCCAGGGAATATAAAAACTTTTGTATTTTCATTTCCTGGATCCGGTAACAAGGCAAAGCGCGGCGTTGAGTTCCACCACTCAGCACGCAATACCTCAATTCGGCGAAAATTGGGAAACGGAGTGTCTTAACACTAGGTTCTCATGTTCCCTCTGCCTACCCTGCTATATGCGGGATACAGCGTGAAGCTAAAAAATAAATAATAATAAATACTAAATACAAAATAAAAAAATAATAATATATACTTTTAGTATTAAAATCCTTAATGAGACATTAAATTAGTATTAATATCAAGGTTGCTTGGGGCAGTATCGGACTGTAAAGGCAACTGGTTGTGGGTTCGATTCTCACTCGTGGGAATGTTTATATTAATAGTTTTCATTTATCTACTCTGATAAGATCAAAGCACGACGTTAAGTTCTGACACTCAACACGTAATGAAACGAAAAGGGGGGAACGGAGTAAGACTCCGTTTCTTCCTGACTACCCTGCTGTATTATTTAAAGCGTGAAGCTGCTTATGTCTAAATAAACCATAATTTATTAAAATATTTAGAACATATCGCATCTTTAGAATTATAGGGACCTAATCAAAAAATCATGATTTTGATTTTTTACCCCAAAACGACTTAAAACATCGATCTTTATCGACTCTGACTAAAACAAGTATATAAATTAAAATATATTTTTTTTTATGAATAACGGACGGCAAACGAGCAGAAGGACCACCTGATGGTAAGTGG
Source organism: Philaethria dido (assembly GCA_033558755.1). NCBI lineage: Eukaryota > Metazoa > Arthropoda > Insecta > Lepidoptera > Nymphalidae > Philaethria > Philaethria dido. Next base: position 19,899 of record JAKGSA010001247.1, on the reverse strand, counting down.
TTACCTTCACCCATGGACATCTACAACACTAGAGATGTTGTGGATGCATTGCCAACCTAGACGATACAGATGTAAAAGAGGGGACAATGTAGTGGTCCGCTATCGGAACCACCACATTTTGCGGAAAGGATGGGTGGGAAACGGGAAAACCATTTTTTTTTCAAAAAATTTTAATATACAAATCTATATTGACGTTTCCCAAATTTGGTATTTTTTAAATAGGTCACTATAATTCTAAAGGTGCGATATCACTTAAAATAATGAAATACACAAGTAGAACTTGAATTGATGCCTTATAGAGAATTACAACAAAAATACAAAATTGTCTACCTTACCTAATAAGAATGTATAGTTTAAAAGACTCGTACACTTGTACTTGGTTATAAGAGGTGCGGATTCAAATTCTGCTGAGTATAGAGCGTTAGACAAACCTTCATATAAAATTAATAATAATTTTACTAACAATTTTAAATATATTAAAATGTACAATTGAACGTCTGTCGTGGCGCAGAGGCACAAGCGTGCGACTGTAAACGCGACAGGTTGTGATTTCGATTCCCACTCCAGGAAGTACAATTCTTTATTTCCTGAGTTTGGTAACAGGGCAGAGCGCGACGTTGATTTCCGCCACTCAGCACGCAATGCCACAATTCGGCGGAAAGTGGGGAACGGAGTGTCTTAACACTAGGTTCCCTCTGCCTACCCTGATATATGCGGGATACAGCGTGAAGCTATGTCTATGTCATGTCTATTATATATTAAAAAATTATACTTATTTTGTTTCAACATTAACACTAATTATCTAAAAAAATTACATGCATTATAAAATACAAATTAATATGAATAATTTCTTATTATTATTTTTTTCACTACAAAGAACCCTTTTCACCATATCCAAGAGCTAAATGACATTGGTCCCATTGGCTTTAAGCCACAGCTGTGAAATATGTATCAATATGAACTATACTAAAAACATTATTGTAGAGTGACATTATATGTGCATTTATTATATTACATAGAAATAATCTCTTAATCACCAAGAAAAAAGTTTTATTATACTGATTTAGAAAGCGCGGCGTTGAGTTCCGCCACTCAGCACGCAATGCCTCTATTCAGCGGAAAGTGGGGAACGGAAATGTTGTAAGAGAATGGAATGTCTTAACACTAGGTTCTCTGGTTCCCTCTGCCTACCCTGCTATGTGCGGGATACAGCGTGAAGTTAAAAAAAGAAAAAACTTTATATTTATTTTTTTCTTATTTTTACCTAATGCCTACTTATTTTATTGTATAACAACAGCATGAAATAAAAATATACAAACACGTCTACAACGCGGGATACCCAATTAAATACGAAATGTATTTTTATTCTAGATAATGAGTATATATATATATATATATATATATATATGCCATGTTACCTATAAGTCAGTGATTCTCAACCACTCTGCTGCGGCACTTTTGTGTGCCGCCAAATTTTTAAATAGTTAAATATGTGCCGTAACGAGAAAAAAGGTTGAGAATCACTGCTATAAGTCAATAACTTTTCTTGTATTTTCTGGCTTGGCCTATACTAACATTAGTGCGAATAACTAAAACAGCACTCCTCAGATCTTAATTAAATTAAAATTGGACTACATTAGAGCACTAGCTAACATTCAAGAAAAAAAGAAACACACATAAAAAATACATCCGAATTTAGAACTTCCTCCTTTTCTTGAAGTCGGTATATATATATATATAAATAAGGGTAAGAAAAACTTTGGATCCCTTTTTACGAAAATTAAGTAGACGGAGGAGCATAAAACTCGGTACACTTATAGTTTATATAACGAAAGAGTGCACAATGATAATATTTTTTGTAAATAATGCATAAAAAGTATATTAAATTAATAAAATAAATGTTACACACACTAACATGGTTTGACATCCATGTTTATATAAAGTGACAAATACGTTGCTAGGCAACGCGTTGTTAACGCGTCAACAGGGACGCTAGTAAATATAATAATAAGAAATATATTTTTTTCTTACCATGAAGAATAAGTCCTGAACATCAGGTAATTTAGACACTACTTTTTATCACAGGCAGCCGCTATTACTTTTTTATATTGGTAACTTATTTTCTTATTGTATTATTAGTTCAAAAAAGCAAAAAAAATACAGATTATGTATACTTAATCTTATTGGACTAATTTAATTAACAATAAATAGAGAACAGAGAAATGTGTCACTAGAAAGATGTAATGAAGCAAATCGTGTCGTGTGGCTGTTAATTTGTGATATTATGAACACATTAGGTGAATTTTTTATAGGTACAATAGAAATATTTAAGTTTTATGACTCGAAATGTGCTTGCAGATTTTGTTGGAGCTTGCGACGTTCGTTTCTAACCGATCTAGCCATCCATATAGCTAATATAATGCAGATGATCTGAAAATAGAACGAAATTATAAATTTTTAATTTTTTTTTTTTAATTTCACGTTGTATTCCACATATAGCAGGGTAGGCAGAGGGAACCTGAGAACCTAGTGTTAAGACACTCCGTTCTCTCACAACAATTCCGTTTTTCCCCCACTTTTAAAATTTTTCGTAATTTTCTATATACATTGACAGCCATACTACTGCTATAAGGGAGACTATTGGCCATAGTAAGCTGAAAATTTCGAACATAGGCTCCTTGGAGGACACTAGAGAGGTCTATATAGGATTTCTCGAAATCTCTACGAAAATAGTCACAGTGCACGCAAACAAAATCCCGGGATACAGCTAGTAATATTATAATTTCGATGTATACTTACTTACTTACTTAGCTTCACACTGTATCCCGCATATAGCAGGGCAGGCAGAAGGAACCTAGTCTAGACACTCCGTTCCCCACTTTCCGCCGAATAGAGGCATTGCGTGCTGAGTGGCGGAACTCAACGCCGCGCTTTACCTGGTTACCAAACCCAGGAAATGAAAATACTAAACTTTTATATTTCCTGGAGTTGGAATCGAACCCACAACCTATCGCGTTTACAGTCGCACGCTTGTGCCTCTGCGCCAAGACAGCAAATATTTTGGATATACATATTTAAAAAAAAATATTATCATACACTTTCATTTAGTATCTTCTTTAATAAGATCTAAATTTAATAAAAAAGAACATTGCGTGTCATTTTACCTCTAACAAAGTAAACAATATTCCAGTCGATATAAAAATCTTTCCTTTCAAGCTCTTCTTCTGCCTCAGCACCTCCTCGCATCCTCTCATGTAATAAGACTTATCATTTAGACAAGTGGAATGCAGGTGACGTCGAGCACCGCCCTCTCTCAACGGATGGGCGCGAGCGCAGCAGGATGTAGGCACGTCGCGGTCTAAAATTGCATAGTCCTGTGGACCATCTACACCGCAGCATTGATTCTGTAAAGGTTTTAGTAGATTTAAAACCTTAATTTTGAGAAATTATTAGTAAGGTAGTAGTTATATATGAAACATATATGAATACACCAGTAGCGAGGGGTGTAAATTCTAATCAGGCAAACCAGTAACTTAGAAGCCGATATATATTTAGGGAAGTCGGCACATATATTTAGGGAAGTCGGTATAGGATGTAAAGATATTTAGTAATTTCACTATCGAACTTTGATGATGACCTTCTTTTTATACCCAATATTTTTCAGGCACTTTCCTTGTTTTGCTCTCTCACCTGTTTTGTGTGTTTTGGCAAACTCAATTACAATTTGAGCTACACATTTTCCTCGCTACCTTTTTTAAGGTCTCATTTTAAAAATTAAGGTAAGCCGGTGGGACCCGTGTTGTATGGACACCTCGCCACTGCTGTACACGACCATGTGTTTCCTGTTTTAAGAATAAGAATATGGCAAAGAGACTTTTATTAAGTCGCCATACTATTTACCATGTTTCTTTATTATCTAAAATATCCGATGATTGAAAAGTCCTTGCAAAAGTCTATTTGAATAAAGGATATTTTAAATTTGATAAACCTTCAAGTAAAGAATTGCATGCTTTTTGATGTTTATATTTACCTTTTCCTAATAACAAAATATGATAATGCTTTAAATAAAAATATTAATTTATTTGGAGAGGATCGTGGCGAAATAACACGTCCTGCAGGGCAAGCACGAATAACGAATAACTTGCTTTGTCGCAAGTTTTCGTGCTTGCCCTACTGACTATAAAAACAATCGAGGGAATTTAAATTATATTCATTTCTCTGCTTTGGTGAAACAAATTTCGAGTGCAAATAGAGAACGGAATCTTTTGACACTAGGTCCTCTACAACTACCCTTCTTTGTGGAAAAAGCATAAAGCTGCAAAAAAAAATGCTTGTCGTACATATAATTTTATTAAAAACATACCTCAGATTGTAAATTATCCCAGAACGTCTTTAGATTAGGCCCATCATCTTCAACAGTGGTATTCTTATAAAACTGCATTCTTAGTTCACTACCACCACCCACCCAAGCGCTGAGCACCGCTCCTCCTACTCCCACCATCACTTCCACGGACACCAGGAATATTAGGAAGCATGCATGCTAAAAACCGTTTGGGTTTTAAAATTTTATAAAAATGCTTAAAATTCTACTTAATCTATATAGAAATATATGAAGGAAAGCTTTGGATCCCTTTTAACGAGACGGAGGAGTATAAAACTTGGAACACTTATAGTTTATATAGAGAAGAAGTGCAGAATGCTAATTTTTTTTCTAAATATTGCATAAAAAGTATATCAAATTAATAAAATAATTGTGACATATACATATATTGCTAAAGACAACGCGTTGTTAACGCGTCACCGGGGCCACTAGTAATAATAAATAGGCTTAGAGTTAAATTATACGCGGTAGAGGTACAACAGGGAAATCTCTCTACAATCTACTAAAAGATCTCGGCCTTTCTAGGACTATCATCAGTTCACTAATAGCACGTATTTCGAAGGCGCCAATAGTAGGATCTTTTCAAAGTTGGTCAGAGAGGAGCGCAGACAGTGGGGGTGAACGTAAATGCACATTTGAAACGCAAATCATATGTATATATTTATAGCAGTATTTTCATTTCCTGCGTTTGGTAACAAGGCAAAGTGCGGCGTTTAGTTTCACTACTCAGCACGCAATGTTTTAATTCGGCGGAAAGTGGAGAAGGGAATTGAAGAGAAGAAGAAGAGAATGGAGTCTCTTAACACTAGGTTCTCAGGTTTCCTCTGCCTACCATGTTATATGCAAGGATACAGCGTGAAGCTAAAAAAAAAAGCATATATAAAAAAAGAATCGTCAAGAAGTGATTCTCCTGGTAAAGAAATTTAAAACCTCGTCGTTTTGTCGATTAATAAATTCATATATAATTAACGTTCTGATTTTTAATTAACGTTCGGATTGAAATATAATTAAAGTTCTGCTTCCCTAAAACTTTTTACAATTCTCCAAATATACTATTGTTCATAGAATTCTATTTTTTTGTTTAGCTTCATGCTGTCCCGCACATAGCAGGGTCTAGTCTGGGACTTGCTCTGTTTGTTTTCAACCGATTTCCGATTCCCCCATTTCCGCCGAATTTGTATTGCGCGCTAAATTGGCGGAGCAACGCTGCAGCTTGCCTTGTTAGTCTGCGCCACGACAGGCGTATACAATTGTATTAGGTACTGAATAATATGAATTCATTTAATTTAAACTTATGGCTTAAGCTCCATTTTTAAGTTCAATAAATAAATAATGATGCCTCATTATTTCGATACTCGATATCCGATCCCGCCGGTAACTTTATTATATATAGACACAAGGACACCAATATTAAATTAAATATTTATATCATATTGATCGCTTAGAAAATGACCTAGAAAGAATGCAAAAACTATTTTTTTAAAAAATAGATATACAATAGTTAGTTTTTCAGCAAATGAGAAGTTACAGAGAGAAATTCAGAAATAGATGTTTTCTAACGGACTTCAAAGGAGGTTCTTAATTCGACTGCGTTTTTCTTGAATTACCGCAGAACTTGCTGTTTACTGGGTAAGAGAACAAACAGTAATGTATGTATGTAATGTATGAATGTATATTTGTATGTATGTATACTCGTATATGTGTATAAGTATTTTTAAGTATATTATAACACATTATGTTTATATTTTTATTATATTTATATGTATATAATAAAAATAAAATACAGTGTATCATATAATTGTTGAAAGAGAACGGAGTGTCTTAACACTAGGTTCTCTGGTTCCCTCTGCCTACCCATATATGCAAGGATACAGCGTGAAGTTTATATGTATATTGCACTCTGGTTGTTCCGCTAAATGTTTTTTACTCACTTCAAAAGGTTAGCTGGAAGAAATCTCATTCAGAGATTACACCTAGCCCAACTCAATTTCTTATGTCTTTTTAATGTATTTAAAAGTGCGTAAAGAATATATATACAATGATTGGCGTTTTTTATATACATATATATATATATATATATATATATTTTATGGATAACTGATAACCAGAAACGAGCAGAAGGACCACCTGATGGTAAGTGGATTTTTACCTTCGCCCATGAACATCTACAACACCAGAGGCGTTGTAGATGCGTTGCATAACTAAGAGGATACAGATGGAAGGAGGACAATGTGGTAGTCCGCTATCGGAACCACTACATTTGGGGAAAAGGATGGGTGGGATAGGGAAAGCCTGGCTTACATGCCATCGAACCCAGAACACCATAAGATATTTGGCAGTTCGTCTTTGACATGATAATGGTGGTCGCGAGGAAGCCAGACGGAGGACGAACCTCCTACCACAAACAAAGATATATGATAGCTAATGCTTCTGACATGGTCCCATTTAAGTGCTGGTTGGGATCTAAAGAGTTTGAGTTACTCATAATAATTTTACTTTTAGTATTTTTATTAGAAGTAGATTTTCTTTTTCTATTTAAATTTAAATTGTGTAACATTAAATATCAACTCTGAAAATTATGTAAATACTATATCTAAAACAGTATAACATATATATACATATATATGTATGCTATATATATCTCATATATATATATCTCCTACTAATATATATATATATATATATATATATATATATACCATATATGCTGCTCGCTCTTCTTACTCTTTACTACTGCTATATATATATAATATTTAAATTAAGCTTACCACATAAAGCCTCTTGGCATTCTCTCATAAAAGCTCCAACGCAGCCTAATATAGCAGTCACTAAAGCGAGGCCACTGTCAGTAGAAACGAGAGTACTCCTCGGGACAAAGCAGACCTTTGTTCCGCTTTGTGTAGCTGCGCTCATGTTTATTACGCGAAGTCGCCATCAGACTAAGCCGAAAAGCTGTAAGAAAATATGTGTGATAAAAGCTGCTTATCTTATTTTTTTAGCTTCACGCTGTATCCCGCGTATAGTAAGGGTGAGCAGAGATCTGAAGAACCTAGTGTTAAAGACTTGCCGTTCTCTTTCCGCCGAGTTGAGGCATGGCATGCTGAGTGGCGCGGGGAAATCCAGCACTCGCTTTGTCTTGTTACCATACCCAGAAAAGAATATTATTTCTTTGGTAGGAATCGAACCCACAATCTGTCGCGTTACAGTCCTTTTGCACATAATACCTCTACTTTTTGATAGACATTAAAATATATATTCGTTATAATATATTTATATATATTTTAGACATATATCTATTGTATTTTTAATCTACAACTTTATTCTTTAAGCAAAAAACGCTATTACCCAGCACACATCTTATTTCACTATATTATACATACATACATAGCTTCACGCTGTATCCCGCATATAGCAGGATGGAGCCCAGAGGAACCTAGTGTTTAGAAACCTGTTCCCACTTTCCCATCGAATTGAGTCATTGCGTGCTACAGTGGCGGAACTCAACGCCCTTGCTTTGCCATGTTACCAAACCCAGGAAATGAAAATAAAAATTCCGTTTCACAGGATTCATTATATTATTAAATATGATGCAAAGCAATAAATACTTTTTCCTAAACTTAATTAGCCATGGCTTTGTTCGTCATGTGCATTATGTTCTGAGTACCTAACAAGTGTTCCATTGTATTTGGTAATGTGTTTTTTTTTGTTATCGATTATAGCCATGTATCATAATAGCAGCCTAATTTTGCGCAACTTATCGCCTTTTCACCATAGCTCGGTGAGAAATTCCCTTTCCACCTAATATCTGATCATATGAGATTACCAGATTAAACTGTTAAATTTAGTGAAGCCGGTATCTTTTTAGGAAGCCAATATATATATTAAAGGAAGCCCAGTATATTTTTAAAAGGAAGCGGAAGTATATTTTAAGGAAGCCGGTATATTTTTCTATAACCGTGTATGACCCAACCGAGCCGCGTTAGGGATGCGGCGGGTTGGTTCTTGTACCGTTGAAGTATTCGTCTGGTGACAATCGAATACCACTGGTCTGCACCTATTAAAATCTGCGGCAGTATTTGCAACAGATATTCTTAGGGTTCATTTCACGTAGATGCTTGTGTTCCAGTATTGATTTTTACTGTGTGCTTCCCTAAAGCTAAATTTTTGCACAGTGCGCGTACTTATTTCGTGAAATTCTTCGCCCGAATTTCCCTCTGATTAGGATTTTTCACTATGCGGCTATTCGGTTCCTTTTGACTGAGTGGTGACCGTGAATGTTTAGCAACGGCCTCGAGGCCGTTTGCACCAATCACGTCTTAGCCAACTCTTCATCTATAAGTGAAATGGTGGATCCTTCATCTAACAAGGGCATATGCGTCTATTTCCCTGTCGTCTTCGTTTGATTTTATTGTTACTGGGCACACTTTTAGAAGCACTCGTTTAGCTTCTTTACGTGCGTAACTGCCGTAATTACCGTTTCTTCTATCTGGCCCATCGTTTTCTTTCGTACAGTGAAGCAATGCGTGATGAGGTGCGCGGCGTCTATCCGCAATGCTTTGCCTGCATTTTGAAACGGCGATGTTTGCTCTTTGATACAAAATAAATTCTTGCCATCTTTAGCCCATTGCCATCGTTCAGGCGTCTTCATGGCTAGTAGCTTTCTGCATTTTGTGGTATCGTGATCTGAACCGCAACAGTAGCAAGCTTTTGACGATGTGTTCTCTGTCGTAGTGTACACAGGTGCGCTCTTCCGGGGCTCATTGGTGCGATATCTACTTTCCCTAATGAATCATTGAGGTCGAAATGCGAGCGATGTCATCGTTGAGTAAGGAGTGACGCATCGCTCGGTCTGCTTCTCGCATTAGAAATGCGAAGTGTCACTATTTCTGGATCGTGCCTACTGCAGTATTCCTCGGCGTAATCGCACCAACGAGATCGGATGTGTGGACTCAACTTCTCGGTGACGTATCTTGTCAACATGGGATTCTGTAGGTACCCTTTTTCATCCAGGCACGTAATCACGGTCACTACGTTTTGCAATTTAATGGCAAAGTTGTTCAATTCGCCAGCTGAGGCTCCTAAGCGCGGCAATCGCTTAATTTCTTCTAGTGCGTTATCTATTATTACTTCCGGGCGTCCGTAGCACTGTTCCAACGTCTGCATTATTATTGTTGGTTCGGTGGCCGTATACAGTAACGCTGATACTTTGTTTGGCGTGCATCTCCTCGCAGGCAGGCTCGCAGGCGAAGGCTAGATTTTCACTTGGAGAGAATCTATGAACAGCAGTAGATTCTTTCATAGCTGCTTTGAACGGCAGCCACTCTCCCGTGCGCCTGTGAAAATCGGCAGGTCCTGCGTTTGTCTTGGAGAGTCTGTTGCGTGCTATTTTTTCGTGTCAGCAAGTCGATCAATTCCTCTTTCCCTTGATCTGGCCGGTGTAGGTGACGTAAATCTTCCAGTCTCTTCAAACGTCACTCTATTATTCGGCGTGGTCGACGCAAGAAGTGTCGCTCTGGTGACTTATTTGTCGCCATCTTTTGTCAACGCAGTGCGTTGTCGCCTTGTATCGATAGCGTCGAGCTCCCCGTATATGCGTATGCTGAAGCCATTCTCTAACGCATCGGTCGGTGTCGGCTTCCTCCGCACATAGGCTTTCATGCTCCCGTCTCCTCGAACCATTGCTACGTTGGCGGCAAAGCTTCTTCTTTGTGCTTTTATCGCCTCCATTTGTGGCTCTTGCTTTCTAATTGCTACAAGTTGTTCTTCCGCTTCTAGCTCGAACTGGAGGTATTCTTGAGCTGCACTGGCCGTGGAGCTGGTTTGAACAGACTGATGCGCTTTCGTCCTACATCTAGGGGGCTTGCTGAGCCGGCCTTCGTTCTAGCTCAGTTCTCTCGGTAGCTCTAATCGTTGACCAGACGTTGACGCTTGATCTGTTTGTCGTTGTTCTACAGTAACAGCGGAACGTTTTCCCAAAGATGATGCTCGAGAGTTTCCATCGGTCCGCATCACGCCCCCTTTTCCTCGGCTGCCTGACGTCTCGTTGTGGGCATATTCACTCTATAACGCTGTGGGCGTTAAAACTCAAGATTTCGACCGTTTGACACCACCGTTAGGTGGTCAGAAATAATGAGGACATGATTCGTTCGGCTCTCGTTGCACCGTTGGGTGATCTTCGTAAAATCGATGCGCCTTCACGCCGTTTCGACAATCGATCCAGTCGAAATTAAACGGCGATCTTCCTTATGTCGACGATCTTTAAATTACGGAGATCTTCTCCTAAGGCGTCGTGAAAACGACGTTCTACGTAGTATGTAGTTTACTACGTAGACTTTCCTTAGAGCGGTGGCAAATACGTTTCTTTCTTCTCGAGAGCTGCTTTAGATCCGGCTCGAAAGACCAAAATGTTGTGGAGGGTCTTTGTGATTTCTCACGGAATGAAACTCCACTTCCCAATATCTTCAATGGACTGTATTTCTTCAAATTGTTTCAATTTCTTCAGAGGTCTTCACTGTGTCACGTATCCCGAACGAATGTGTCGCTACCGGCTCAAATGTGCCTCTTTTATTCCTCCGTACGCGATAGCTAATACCTGAACTCGCTCGCGTTCGTAAACAAGCATTGTACTTGCAGGAGGGTGACAATACACTTTCTTAATTTTATTACTCTTTACAATTCTAAGTACAATAGTCTATACAATTCTAAGAACATTAGTCTATACAATTCTAAGAACAATAGTCTATATAATTCTAAGAACATTAGTCTATACAATTCTAAGAACAATAGTCTATACAATTCTAGAACAATAAACTTAACTATTATTATTTTCCTTTCCGTCGTCCGCTACAGGTATATATTTATATAAACTATTTTTTAAACTTTGTCCTAAAGATAGATAATCAATTTCGGCTCAATGAGGTTCTCAATTCGACTGTATTTTTATGTGTCCGCATAACTTTTTACTGGTTGAAATGACTTTGATAATTTTTTTTTTCTATAATAGGTAATGTTTCTAATGTGGTCCCGTTTAAATTTAAATACGATCTGATCCGAATACTTCTTGTAGTAGAGTTATTCGTAATATATAACTAACTCATACTTTTTAGTGAAAACTCTCTGAAATCGATTTTCTTTTGATAAAATCTTGGTTATTGATCGAATCTGTTTGAAAATAAGTCTAGCATAATAGAAAAATGAATTTTTAATGTAATTATCAGTATTTGAAACCCCAAAAAAATCGTGAAAAATCGTATTAAGGTGATAAAGGCCTACATTTTAATAACTATTACGACGAAATACAAAGAAGTCCTATGAAATTATTTCATAAAATAATCCCTTTTCCACTGTGTAGAGTAGGTGGGGGGAATATGGCTTAATAAGTATATCTTCGAAATTAAAGTTTATAAACTCTACATTTTATTTATTTAGATTATTACATTTTTTGTAACAAGGCAAAGCGCGGCGTTGAGTTCCGCCACTCAGCACGCAATGCCTCAATTCGGCGGAAAGTGGGGAACGGGTGTCTTAGCACTAGGTTCTCAGGTTCCCCGTGAAGCTAAAAAATATTGCTGATTGACGTAAAATTATTCCCTCACTACTTGTGAGTAAAGTTGTACCATATACGTAATATCGAAGGTACATACCTATACTTGAATAAGTACATTAAAACAGCATTAATATTTTTAATATTTATTGAAATTAATTGTTATATAAAATATTAGATTAGACGAAAGCGATAGAACTATTAAAAGAAAAACAAAGTGTTCTATACATTTATTCAATTATAAATACTAGTGTCCCCATTGACGCGGGCGTTAACAACGCGCGTTGTCTTTAACTATGTATATGTCACTTTATATAAATATGGATGTCAAATCAACGAAGAAGCTGACGCCATTACTCTCGCGAACGATCGCAACATACAGGTAGGATCCAACGCACACTCGCAGACGCACGACACAAACACCGTCCCCGCCGGTGGAGACGAATCCTTACTTTTCTACGGCTCGATCACGCCTCGGTGCGACCGGGTCAAGCCACTAAATCCAACAGGGCATCAAACTCCCTACCCAGTAGGCTTAAGCTCGGGCCGAGCGAAAGCAAAGTCCCCACTACAAGCGGTGTTCGCAAGCCGAGGTTCGGCCTCGCAGAGAGGCGCCCTGTGACACTGCAGTTTCTGCAGATCGATGGTCCTCTCCCGGGAGGCGTAGAAGCCGGGAATCAACTCTTCAAGCTCGGCCCCCACAAAACCCGGTGACGCTGTCGAGGCCAATAGGGCCAACAGCATACTACAGTTGAAAAAGAAAAAAAAGGATGTCAAATCATGATAGTGTATGTAACATTTATTTTGTTAATTTAATATACTTTTAAGGCGTAATGCGGTACACGTGCGAGTGCTGGGTACCGGCGCTGTTAACTACGGCAGTGAACGTGGGTTGTCTAAAAAGAAGAACGAAAGAAACATGAGGCTGTAGAGATGCGATCTCTTCCGGAAGTAATGCGGAGTCGGTTGGCTGACCGAATCCGCAACGAAGAGATAGAAGATTTGAGTATAAGCGAGAATATAAATAATATATAATATAGTAAGAATGAAAGAAAAAACATGCTCAGGTGGTTTCGGCACGTCAGAGAGGATGAGTGATGAAAAGAATGGTGAAAATATGAAGCACAAGGAGATATGAAGCAAGCGGAAGGAAAAGCTTTGCTCCTTTTACGAAAATTAAGTGGACGGAGGAGAATGAAACTTGGTACACTTACGGTTTTTATATAACGACAGGTGCATAATAATAGTATCTTTTGAAAAATAATACACATAGAAAATAATTAAATAAATGTTATACTTCTATGGTTTGACATATTTATGTAAGTGACATATACATTGATAGACGATGCGTTGTTAACTTGCGTCAGCAGGAGACTCAGTAGATTATAATGCTAAACAAAATAAATATACAATGAAAAATACTAAAATAAAGTAAAACATTTTAAATGTATTCTTGATTGTTTTCTTTCCTATACTTAAATTTATATTATTCTGATAAATAACAAAACACGCCGATCTTAGTAAGGAATTCAGGTATGAGTCCAAAATCGGGTAATTCTAATATTTACCGTTTCGTTTCGTTCCGTGCTCTGGCCACATTTAGTTAACGGCTACCTTAATACCCTTTCCCCTGTCAGTTGCATCCAACTGATACAAAAAAGAACATACCGTCTCCGAACAGTAAATATTAGTCCTGAGAGAACGGGGGTTAGAACTCTGACTCCTCTCCACCGCTGGGTAACGTTCCGTAAAAGTCGGGTAATAGAATATGTTAATCTGGTGGTAAGAGGTTCTTCCTGCGACTGTGATCATGTCAATGTCGAACAGTCAAATATCTAATAATGTGTTGTGGTTCGATGACATGTAAGCTAGGTTTTTCCTTTTCCCACCTTTAGCCACTACATTATCTCACATCCCCTCCCGTCTACCCTCTAGGCTGGCAACGCATTTACAACTCATCTGGTGTTGTAAATGTCGCTTACTACTATCAGGTGGTCCTTTAATCAATAAAATATATATATATTTTCAGAGTTACCCAGATGCACCCTACCCACTTAATTTTACAAAAGCATTACGATGGTAGCTTAATAACTTTCTCCACAATATCACCTATACATTTATATTCAAATATATATAAGAATATAATCTAAAATAATAATAAATTAATATCTTACTTAGCTTGTTTGTACACTTGTGTGCTTCATTCCTCACGTTATTCGCAACCCACATGGCTAGCAGCATACCCGCAGCCTGAAATTAATTGTATATTTTTATATCTATCATAAAAAAACTTGCCTTCACGCTTTTATCCTGCTTAACAGGGTAGTCAGAGAAAACGTAATTGTCGAACATTGTGTATTACCTGGCGAACTCTGCGCCGCACTTTGTTCTAATAATATATTATTTTATAATAAAAGGTACAGACCATGCTTATCAGTTCAATATAATGTGGCATATGTGCGATAAAAAAAACAGCTACTATACGTTGGTATTCTTAATAAGTATTGTCTTTCATAAAAAGATTACATATTAATATGTAAAAAATAGAAAGCTAATATTTTTGTCATAGAGATATAATTTACATACATGTTGCTAACCTAACCTAACCTAACTTCACGCTTTTTCATAGAAGGGTACTCAGAAGAACAGACGCCAAACTCTACGGTCCCTGCCTCTTTCGCCTCGTCCACGGTCATTAACATCTTCATGCATGTGCCCTCCCAGGGGGTCCTCGTGCTTTTACGTGACCTTCCTCCAGTATCATTGATACTGTGTTCTCGAAAGGTCAACCGAGGTCTCCCCTTATCTCTCTTGCCGATACATGTTGCTAAAATAATAAATCTTTGGCAATCCTCAAACGTCATACCTCAAACCAAAAACTTGTGACAGCTACACCAATAAGCCAATCAGCATCTGATTTCAACGCGTAAAAAGGATCTCATCTTCACATCCCTCTGTGTAATAGCCAGAAGATCTAAAAAATCAACAAAATAACAAAAAAGGAAAGTGACTCATCTAAAATGGAGAAAAAAGTAAAATTATTTCTAATAGCTCGCTACATTTTAACTAAATGTGGTCACATTAGCAGCGTCAGCTATCATATCAACAAATAATCATCAAAATTGACTATCCTTATAATAATAATAATAAGTTTAAAACACATAACGTTTTACCAGAATTTTTTGCTCATCGAATGTTATTACATTCCTTATTGCACGCAAAAAAAATACATAGGAAAAGGTAAATATTTTTTTTTGGTTTACAAAGGTGGACTTATCTCTGAAAGAGATGTCTTCCAATTAACCTGTAGCAGTGGATGTATATGGAACTAGCGGGATTAAAGTACAAAAAAAAACTAACAGTAATAAGCAATAGACATCCATAATATAAACATATACATATATGCAAGACCATATAAGGCCATATAACCCTGGCTAGCCGGGATAAATGCTTTTTTTTTTTTTTATTGATAACGGACGGCAAACGAGCAGAAGGACCACCTGATGGTAAGTGGTTACCTTCGCCCATAGACATCTACAACACCAGAGATGTTGTAGATGCGTTGCTAACCTAGAGGATACTGATGGAAGGGGGGACAATGTAGTAGTCCACTATCAGAACCACCACATTTTGGGGAAAGGATGGGTGGGAAAGGGAAAAATCTGGCTTACATGCCATCGAACCGGAACACATCATTAGATATTTGGCGGTTCGTCTTTGACATGATAGTGGCCAGTCGGAGGACGAACCTCCTACCACCTAAGTATCAAAATGCTAAGAAGAAGAGGATACATATATATATAATATAATACACCTTCACACAAATATACAAACACAAAAATAATAAATAAATAAAATACATAAATAGCGCAGAGTCATGGCGCAGAGTAAACGCGACAGGTTGTGGTTTCGATTCCCACTCCAGGAAATGAACATTTTAAATAATATTTAGTGATTTCATTTCCTCGCTCTGGTAACAAGGCAAAGCGCGGCGTTGATTTCCACAACTCAACACGCAATGCCTTAATTCGTTGAAAATTGGGGAACGAAAATGTTAAAAGAGAACGCAGTGTCTTAATAGTTTTTCTGGTTCCCTCTGCCTACCCCGCTATGTGCGGGATACAGAGTGAAACTAAAAAAAAAAAACATAAATAGACTATACAAATATATATTCATAATTAAAATTGTTAAAGAATATAATGTATACTAACTCAATACAAGCGCGGTACATTTGCTGTCTTGCGAAAGCAGTTCTAGCTCGATAAGCGCGAGGACAGCAAGACAAGCTGATAGGTCTTTGCATGGCTATATAGTCTTCTGGTCCGTTGAGTCCACAGCATGCGTACTGAAATCGTATTATAAATTGACTTAAATAGGTAGGTTCATGCTTTTTCTCTAACAAGGTAGTCATAGAGAAGAGACACTCTGTTCTCCGCTTTCCGCCTGATGCGGAGACTTTAAATAGTATTATCATTATTGTCTAAGTGTTCAGTTTAGTCAACGCTTGTCGTGGCGCAGAGGCACAAAAGACTGAAACGCGACAGGTTGTGGGTTCGATCTCCACTCCAGGAAATGTAAATATTTTCATTTTCTGGGTTTGGTAAGAAGGCAAAGCGCGGCGTTGAGTTCCGCCACTCAGCATGTCTCAATTCAGCGGAAAGTGCGGAACAGAGTTTCTCAACATTAGGTTTCAAGTTCACTGCTATATGCGGGATATAGCGTGAAGCTAAAAAAAAAATTACTTTTATATGCAAAACATTCGCAGAAGGCAAGCTTATGATTTCAAATATTTATTTTAGAATCACATACGTACCGTAACTTGGAGGTTTTCCCATAATTTATTATGTAGAGGATCATCATCTGTGGTGTTCTTAAAGAAATCCTCCCTCAACCACTCGGTTACTTTAAACTGTAAGCCATAACGTTGTAATGCCACGTAAATAGCTATCAACATTTGCAGCACTACCATCATCATGAGAAACGCTATGTACTGAAAGAGAAGAAATACAAAAATTATCATTTTATCGCGAAAGGTTTTTTCTTTGAAAAATTGTCAAAAACTGAAAATATATATTTTTAGCAATTCTTAATAATATTTTTTCGTTTAAAATTTTGCCCTGAAATATTTCTTGTAAAAACTGCCAATGTAAATATAAGGAAATTCTGAATGCTCGTTTTACGTTCCCAATTCCTGGAAAAGAGATCGAAGTTTCGAAAATATAATTTCTACTTGTAATTCGGATTATATTTGTATTTATAACAAACCGCCATATTATGTTTCCGGTGAGTGCTGAAGATGTAACCATGGAGGTATCAATGGGACCAGTAATTCTATATATTCACATGTATGACGTATCGAAAGCCGTATTAAAATTTTCTGAAAGGACCATGCCTTGTCTTAACAATAAAATAAGACAAAACAGTCATTATCTAATTTGGTACAATTCTTCAAAAGTTACGCGCCTTACATACATACATTTAAGTGATTTTCTTTTATATAGTAATGAAGATTGATGATTTCTCTGCTTTAACAAAGACAAATGTCAAATTCAAGTCTCAAATTCAGGCTAAATTGGCAAATCTCGGTATTATGTGATCTCTCACTATCTTGCTATGCGGTATAAAATGAACTTACAAAATAAAGTATTTTCACATTTTCTCTTATAGCCCCAGCGGAACCGAACGCGGCGACCGCGATCAGCAACAAGCAAGCTATTACGATGATCACATCGCCTATAAAAGTTCCACTCGCACGGTCTTCTCCATACGTCTTGACTACTCTGGTGTCCACTACCGCAAAGATAAGGGTGCAAAATGCTATAAGCTGGAATAATCTGTATATTAATACGTGTAAGCAGTGTAAGTAAGCAAAAATGTTGTACCCCTTTTTACGAAAATTAAGCGGACGGAGGAGCATGGAGCATTTAGCGAGGGAGTGCAGAATGATAATATCATTTTAAATGGATAAAAACGTATTAAGTAAATAAAATAAATATTCCGTTACGTGGCGAAACTCAACGCCGCGCTTTGCCTTTGGCGGAAAGTGGGGAACGGAAATGTTGAAAGAGAATGGAGTGTCTTAACACTAGGTTCTCTGGTTCCCTCTGCCTATCCCGCTATATGCGGGATACAGCGTGAAGTTAAAAAAAAAATTACTAATTATTACACACACTACCATGGTTTGACATCCATGTTTATACAAAATAACATATACATTACTAAAGATAACGCGTTGTTAACGCGTCAACGGGGACACTACTATATACAGATCGACATAATACTCACAATACAACAACCATTTAAAACCAAAAGCAATGTTTTCGCACAATTTCGGCTGATCGCTGCGAAGTTAACAATCATGTTGGCTAGTTCTTTCAACAAACAACAGGGTCAACTGAATGGCTCTGAATACGCTTGTTCAGTTAAAGAACGATATGGTCTATGTACAGTAGTTATAATAGCTATAATAGACACGTACAAAATTATGCCTTACTATAAATGATTTAAGAGCTAAATTGGTTTAAATTTTTATTTTATTTTCATTATGGGAGAGTGAACAGATGTTATTTTTAATAGTTGACTATTTAAATAATCAATAATATGCTTACTGCATTAATACTACTTTATTATATGATTGTAGTCAGTTTTTTTTAGGTTCACGCTGTATCCCGCATATAGCAGAGTAGGCAGAGGGAAACAGAGAACCTAGTGTTAAGACACTCCGATTCCCACTTTACGCCGAATTGAAGCATTGTGCTGAGTGGTGGAATTCAACGCCGCGCTTTGCCTTGTTACCAAACCCAGGAAATGAAATAATTAAACTTTTACATTTCCTGGAGTGGGAATCGAATCCATAACCTGTCGCGGTTACGGTCACACGCTTATACCGCTGCGCCATGATAGGCAGGTTTTTTTTAATAAAGAAGACTAGATTACCTTTCTATAGGATATCCCCTATGGAAAGGTAATTTAGTCTTTTTCTTCTAGCCCTTATCCCATTAATTGGGGTCGGGTCTCCTTACTTTTCTGCGCCAAGACGTGCGATCTTGGGTTGTCGGTTCAGGCAATTGGGCTTGATCATCATATTCGCGTGAAGCTACTTTCATCTAGATACGTTCTGTAGTTTTGGCGTGAAAGAGTAACAAAGGTCTATACTTCTGATTTGTATTTATAATATTAGTAGGATCTTATAATTTTTGGTTATATTAAGAAAAAAACATATTTTTTATACATACATTTATTAAAAACAAAACTAAATACACTTGTGCTAGTACTCAAATAGAATACAATCATCATACATACTTTATAGATACAATTATAAGTAACTTACTCTGATAGCTCTTATTTGATCATTTAAATAGTTTTCAAAACAACTGGATAAGAGAAAAATAATTAAAGTTAAAAAAAAAAACCATTATTACGAATAACTCAAAAACTACTTGCCAGATCTTAACTAAATATAAATAGGATTTTTTCTGTCCTATTCTATTCTATTCTATTCTGTTCTGTTCTGTTCTTTTCTGTTCTGTTCTGTTCTATTCTTTTCTATTCTGTTCTGTTCTTTTCTGTTCTCTTTCTCATTCTGTCCCATTCTGTCCTATTCTGTCTCATTCTGTCTCATTCTGTCCTATTCTGTCCCATTCTGTCCCATTCTGTCCCATTCTGTCCCATTTTGTCCTATTCTGTCCTATTCTGTTCTATTCTGTTCTATTTTATTCTGTTCCGTTCTGTTCTGTTGTGTTCTATTCTATTCTTTTCTATTCTATTGTTATATTAGAATTTAGTTAGTGAACTTTTTGATTTTTGCGATTATTATTATTATTAGTAGTAGTTTGATATAATAATTGTATCAAATAACCGACGAATACCACCTCAGTCTCCCTGTGACCACGGACTACTGTAAAGTATTCGACTTGAACTTGAAACTTCGGGCTTCCAAAAATGTATTTCCGAATACTAAAATATACGCGGTCAA
>JAKGSA010001246.1:38819-85267 GCA_033558755.1 Philaethria dido | reverse complement strand
CCAATAATAAAGAATTGTAAACCATTGTCGAATATAAAAAAAAAAAAAAAATAGTCCCGCTGAGTTTCTTGCGCCGGTTCTTCTCAGGTCTGAGGCATTAAATTTAGTGAACCGGTGGTAAATTATTTGACGTTCAAAACATGGAGCTTGTAACTTCTTATTTTGAATAAAATTATTTGACTTTTGACTTTTGACTAATTGAGTACTCTGAGTGCGACTAACAGTACACTTAGGACGTCTATAAATAAATAATCGAAGATATTCTCACATGAATCAAATCAGTCCATTACGGCATTAGCTTATCAAAACATTTATGTACATCAAAAGCCACTCTTGAACTTTACCTAATATTAGAGATTACTTGTAAAATGTTAAATCTATCTATTTTGTACATGTGTATATACATACATAGCTTCACGCTGTATCCCGCATATAGCGGGGTAGACAAAGGGAACCTTAGAACCTAGTGTTAAGAAACTCCGTTCCCCACTTTCCACCGAATTGAGATTATTTTAACTTATACCTTATTTAATTGAGAAATCATCTCGTTAGTAGTGAAAGGGACAAAGATTGAGTATAAACGCGATGCCACTGAGTACGATTTCGACTTTCTGCAGGTTTTAAACATTGCGTGTTGAATGGCGGAACCCAACGCCGCACAATATCTCACTAGAGCTAATAAATGAGAACAGTATAAAATTAATCTCATTTAAAATATGAAAAAAATCGTGAACACCAAAGAAGTTGTAATCAAAACAAATTATTATTAGAATATGAAATTGGATGATCAAAGTAACACGATGGACGGATTTAACTGAAATAAATAAAACAGAAATGGGCAAAATATTACGATTTATAATAAATTACAGAAACGCTCGTTACGATATTCATGATTATAATAAGATATGAATTTATTTGTTGTTATTTCTAAGATATTTTCACAACCATTTATTATTACTTTTTTACAATTATACGTTGCCACCTGTTTTTTAAGAGATTTTTATAACGGGAAAAAATGTTGATCCTCATACAGAGGAACTTTTCCGTTCTGGTAATATAAAGCGAGGTGCCGTTTAGAACGCAATATCAATTGCAATATGCAAGGGTGAAAAGTGGAGAAAGGAGTGTCTTCACACTAGGTTCACTCTGACTGCTCTGCTATGCAGGTGCTAAGGAAATTTCATCATCATCATCATCATCATCATCAAGGAAATTTTAAAGTGGTGAAATATATGACAGCATATATTGACTATTGGTTTTAGTTCAAACAGGATAACCTAAAGTATAACGTTAAATAGTCTAGTTGACAGGTACAACATATAATTTCATATTACAGAAATTTATTTTGTTTGTCTTGGTTTCCTCTCTTGGTTTGACCTTATACATGATGTAGCGTAAAGTAAATTTAGTATGGGGATCATAGATTCGATTCCCATTAGAAACAAGTACACAGCATATTTTTATTAATTTAATATTTTCGTTTTCGTTGTATGGCTACAAAAAATATAACATTGGGTACGGAGTGATTTATCACTAGATTCTTTTTGAAATTTTAGAAAGGTGGCAACTCTCCATACGTGACATTTCAACATAAAATGTATTAAATTATATTAGTTGTGTTAATTTCTTTTAAGATCACTATAATTTCTATTCAATACTTTACAAGTTGAGCCTTATGCTTATTTAAAAGGAAGACACATTGACTTTTTTATACTACGTCTCATATAGGCTGTAGAAAGAATATATTTTAAATTGAAATTTAAGAAAATTTTATATTAAGAAGTGAAAATTTATTATTTTTTACTAATTGTAGTTCGTTTTAACTTCTACTTTTATAATTGTGTTACTCTCTACAGCCTCTACATACACATATGAGATCGTAGAGTACAAGCGAAGTACTATACGGACACCGACAGAGATTTATGAGGGATCAAGATGAACATCAAACACGATTTACTTTAATTTTGAGCTAAAATGCTAATATTTCATCTAACATCAATAAGTTTTCAAGAAAAATATGTATTGTAAGGTATTTTTTTATTTGAACCTGCTACTATTATCTCTGCTCTGGTGAGACATATCACGGCGTTGAGTTCCGCCATTTAAGATGCAATGTCTTGAATTCTGGTAGAAAGCGGTGAACTGAGTGTCATGACACTAGGCTCTCTCTGACTACCCTGCGGCTATAACTTAAGGCCTTTTTACCCCTTATTAAATTAAATATAATCTAAAGACATAAAAGCTTTTCCTTCAACTTATGTTAAGTTTAACACAATTTAATGGCTATTCGTTGTCTACAATATATAATGATTTTTGATCTTTTTTTTAATGTAGCAGGTTCAAAATATTTTCAATCATCGCTATAATATTAAAATTCCAGACAAATACTATTTCCTACGAAATCTATTAACTCCAATACGACATTTCGCTCAAATTGTTTCGTAAATCGATTTAATTATGTTAGTATTACAATGACTATATAATAAACATCATAAACACGACACAAACACATAAATTCTAAACGGTCGGTTATAGTTAGCACAACAATTACTTTAAAACTCGTCTATTGAAGCGTTATTTGTCCCCATAATCATTATCATATCATATCATCCTACTAATGTTTTAAGAGTTATATACAGGGTGGATGATTATGATTAATATTTTAGATTATTTATTAGCTAGATGTATCTAGCGGCTTTTTTTCCGTGGACTATAAACCTAAAATCTTTTTTCCAGTTTTGGAAGGAATTACGAAAAATCCTCTTTTAATGTTCCCCTACACTCTCTAATGAGACTATTTGTCAAATTTCAGCTTTCTATAGCCAATAGTTTCGCCTGTACGTTGTCTGTCAGTCACTTGGTAACCAAGCCTTTTGTATGTATTTAGATAGTTATTCTATTGTGAATTACAACTATATTTATAGAATAAACAAAAGTGAAGAGTAATTTAAAATAATATTATTCAATTATAACATTACCACCCACCCTGTATATTCTCTAAATTAATTTAAACCTACAAATTTATCTACAATCTTAAGTTTATTTACAGAGATTTACCGCTTATTCGAATAAAGGGCTTTTATTGGTACGATTTCAAATTAAATGGAACAAAAACTTTCTCTTGTTCATTACTGAACGGACTTTGAAGTTGAATTGATGAATTCTATAGACCTTATCACACTAAGCGATATTGAAAATTCTAAATAGATGGTCTATTATACTAAATAAGTCGGCCGTACTTAACTATTTTTATTGAAATTTTAGAATATACCACTTAGTGTAATAAGCTTTGAAACCTTAATGTATAGAAATTGGATACATTATTTTTTTACGTATGTTAAAGTTATATGACTAATTTCTACAACTATTTCGAGATATAAATAGTAACGCTGAAATGACAAGAGAGTAATACAGTTGAGAGTTGTTTTGGTTTAAGTCGTAGAATGAATAATAAAAATCATATGAAAATGAATATATATTTTAATGTTTGTTTATATTTTCATATTTTTTATCATCTATATATAAAAGCCATAAAATTCTATAATTAAAAAATAATTACACTCTTATTGCTATGAATCCTTCTTTATGAACTATCATAAATATTACGTTCTATAATAAATATATAAATATATAATGACACATATACACTAAAGCCTCTATACTATTTACACTTGTACCTAATATATACAACACGACACTCAAGTGTACCAAAACTTTAAGTTTTGAAGCCTGTAACCAGTTTTACCATTTTGAAAATCTATACAAAATATATTTACATTAAATATACACATCTAATGCAATGTTTAAAAGCTGAAACAACATATAATAAATTCAGACAAAGAACATAATTACATATATGTCGATTCAGAATTATATTATCTATATTTACAGTTCATATACTCTTATAATTTCATTTCGTTGGATCACTGAGCCCTTCACTAGCAGTCACTTGGATTTG
Organism: Philaethria dido; assembly: GCA_033558755.1. NCBI lineage: Eukaryota > Metazoa > Arthropoda > Insecta > Lepidoptera > Nymphalidae > Philaethria > Philaethria dido. Next base: position 81,309 of record JAKGSA010001246.1, on the reverse strand, counting down.
GAATTTTAACTGGATTCAAAGAGACGCGCCAAGTCTGACGCGCTCGTCTAGAAGGGATGAAGCACCCTCAACTGTGCGGAACCTCGTCTATCCTAACCTTTTCCTGGCCTCGAGATCTGATGCACCACGACGGCAAACTACAGAAGAATGCACAAGCTAATGTATTCTTAAAGGCATTACAGTCTCTATTGAAGTACGCATAAATAGTGGATTCAATGCTGAATTAAAGTAACCAGTCAGAACATGATAACAGTCACGACTTCAGGGTACTCTAAGATTCACACAAAGATGTTGATGCATAAAATAGGAAAAGGGCAGCCAGCACCGGGATCGAGAGCACCCGCAATGATACCTAAAAGTCCTTGCTGCTTTATGTTCTCTTTTCATTTTAGTATGTTTCTATCTTTCGTAGGAATTTGTTGCATTGATATGTGTCTCCATTTTTGTCACCAACTTCTCTTGAATGACGATGCATCAACGTGCATTACCGGCTCTAGCGTGAAGAGCTTTCTCTTACTTATTTGCTTCTTTAGATATGGCTAAATAAGGTGGATATCATTATAGTGCACGGTATCCAGAGATATTGAACTGAGATATGACTGCGTAAGGCTTGTTGACCTTGAAAACACTGATCTGGCGCTCGTTCTCTTAAGAACGACTTGTTGTGTACCATCCCATGAAAATGGGAGCGTAGGTATGTTATGGGCTTATACATGTTGCATATATGATGAATGCCATCTGCAAAAAAATACAAATTATCCTCATTCAATTTTGATATTAATTAGATAATGTAGGTTGACGGTTTTCTCACTACAAGGGTAGTCAGAGAATTTAGAATCAAAACAATCCGTATACCGCTTTCAGTCCGAATTCGAGAACATTGCGTGATAGTAGCCGAACTTAACGCCACATTTTATCTTACTAGGGAGGGGAAATGTCAAAAAATGTTCAAAGTTATTACTTATTATTAGGATAATTCCTTTGACCTTCAATAATGTTTGACATTTTGGGTATAATACAAAAGCTTCTAATAAATTATAACAACGATATATTATTAGAGACTTAAATTACTGCTTAAGATATAAAGTGCTCTTAAAAGCTTTACGCACATAATTCTAACATTTGATTTGTAAAAGTTTGTTTGGAAATTCTTATAAAGTTACAAGTCTACTTTCTTTGAATAACCCTTCTTATGTTAAATAAAGAAAACTTCGTTCAAACGATTATTAATATAAATATAGTTAAATGGGAATATGCTGAAACTTTGTTATTTAATGGATCTTAAATTGGTACTAAAATTTTTAGTATTTTTTATATATTCACGTTTTTTCTCGCATAGAAGGCAGAGAGCATCTACTCTCAAGACACTCATTTCTTCACTTTCTGCCTGACATTGAGACATTACATGTTAGCTGGTAGAATTCAACGCCGCACCTTGTCTTACTAGTGTAAAGAAATGATAATAATTTATATATGATAATTCCCCGAGCGGAAATCGAACTCGCAACCATTCGAGTTTAAAATCAGACGCTGTCCCACTTCGCCACGATGACCTCTAAAAATGTGAAATATATACTCACTTTTTTCGTCATTTTAATAGGATATTTCAAAGGTTTTACAATAGCGTAATATCTGTCCACAGATATACAGCACAGATGTAGTATTGATGTAGAAGTAAAGTAGACATCTGATGAATTCCACAAATCGCATATAACTTGACCAAATATCCACTCGTTGTAAAATTGTACACTAAAATTGAACGGCATGACCACCATCGCGACGAGAATATCAGCAAACGCTAGGGACACTACAAAGTAATTTGTTATGACTCGAAGTTTTCTGGAAAGAAATATAGTTGAATTAATTATATAGTAAAAAAAAATTAAAATGAACTATTTTAACCAGATTAATAGGACATGTTTAGGATATTGGAGCCTACTTGCAAGGTAGATGAATCTACCTCTGTGACCATGGATAACTCTAAAGCGTTAGAAACGTAGGGTTTCTAAAAATATATTTCAGAATATTAAAATATTCGCGATTAATTTGGTTAAAATAGTTTTATTTAATACTGTAAAAATTGTAAGCACCAACAATCTCATTAAATTACTTTCAACACGGGTTTTTTGAGTGTAGCAAGAATCTGCATCCCTTTCAGAACTTGACGTTTTTGATTATACGAATACACTTCAAAATGTTGCAGCTTAATTCCTTTTCCCCCGTATAACGGATTGAGAATCCAAATGACAAAACACTCCGTTCTCCATTTTGACTTTGACTGTGATTTTTTTAACTTTAATTTTGACCTTGATTTTGGCTTTGATCTTGACTTTGACCTAAACTTTGACTGTAATTTTTCAATTCACTTGTTGCACTTGTCCTACCTGTGCCTCATAACACTGACTATAACCAGCAAATTTCCCAACACAGCCATAATCACTATTAGGAGCAGCACAGCGGTGCGCAGCTTGAACATGACCGCATGCGTCCATTCTGGATCGACGCCCGTCGCGTTGCTTGTCCCGTTGCGGGTAACGTTTACTTGATCCATAGGGGGTAATCTGAAAAAAAAAAAACTTATTTAGTACTAAATTTTCATTTGAACCAATTTTTTTGGGTTCAATTCCCACTTCAGAAAATAAAAATATTAAATAATATATTTTTATTTCCTCACTCTGGTAAAAAAGTAAAGCGTGGCGTTGAGTTCCGCTACTCAGCACTCAATGCCTCAATTCTGCGGAAATGCGGGTTACAGCGTGAAGCTAAAAAGAAATAATGATGAGAAGCGATACTAAACGTCATGCTTTGTCATACATGAGTGGAGAAACAACAACAATTTTAATATAATCATTACCCAAATTAGATTCGAATCCACAACCATTCTTGTTTACAGTTAGACGCTACCCCTCACCACGTTGGCCCCAATATTCTTAATCACACAAAAGAACATCATTTACCTTTATCTCTCTCGCTTGACTCTTTTTACACTAACTTCATTATGACAAACTACCTCACACCGTATTTTGTCGTCTTTGATCAACATTTTAGCAGCAATTACAAGTTTGAGTTAGAATTGAGGAAACCATCAATCACTTTCATTTTTTTCTTCTTAACAGTCTCTGATCTTATTTCAAGTATTCGTTTCACATACATCTTCAAGTGTGTAACCTCATGATTTATCCATTCTTCTTTAAATTACATCATCTGGAACAAATTAGAAATTATTAAATTAATATTTTTTTTTTCAAAATATGTTGGTTTAGCGTATGATTTTAAATGCTACGCCGCGTTTTGTCAGAGCAGAAATGACAATAGTTCAAATATTATTATTGTTTATTGATATCGAAATGGGTATTAAAGGAGAACTGTAGCGTGTCTGTGATCTGTACTATATTGTCTCTGGTTTTCAACTGTCAAATAAAGCAAACGTGTTCATTACAAAAACTGCTCGTTTTATTAGTAATTATAGGTTATGGGCCCAGCAAAGTCAGTATTTAGCTAGGGAAAGTCATAATTTTCAGTTTAGCTCAGTTTTTAGCGTAGGTCGCGAGTGATAAGTAAAATCATGTCGACAAATTACTTAGTGAATGTACCGAAGCTAAGAGGGCGGGAAAATTATACGGAATGGTGCTTCGGTACAATTATCATAGCCCCGAGCGGTAATCAAACATACAACCGGGTTGTGATTGGTTACGTTTTCAGTTAGACGTTGTCCCACTGCACCACGATAGTCTCTAGAATATAAAATACCAGATTGTTATTGCTATGTTATAGCCAAATAAACAAAGTTTTTGCAAATGTGCTATTCTGGTGTATAAGCTATATGACTATTAAGTTTCATTTGGATCTGTTCAGGAGTTTTGGCGTGAAGAACAAACATCCATCTCCACATTTGTTATATTAGTAGGATATTTATGAAAAAATACTAAAATAAATACTTTTGAGTCATGAACTGACTTACATCTATAATTGATCAAACAATTTTTAGCAACGCCACATAAAATTAATGATTTTTTTATATGGTACTGAATATTTTAACAAATAAGAAAACCGATTTTAATTAAAATTTACTAAAAGGTACTACACTATTACGAATAACTCAAAAACTTGTCAGATTTTAAGTATTTAAATGGAAACAACAGAAACTTTTAACTATCATATAAGAAAGAAGCATCAAAATTGTTTCAACCAGTAAGAAATTACGCGATAAGACATAAAAATACAGTCCTGACTGATCTCTTCCTTTTTTAAGTCAGTTAAAACCTACGATTTTATATGAAAATACAATGTACACAATTCGTAGCTATAAAAATATCAAATCTGCCAAACACCCAGTCGATGATTACATTGGAACGTTTTGCTTTAATATTATTTAATTTCTACTTTTAAAATCTGTTTTATATGACTTTTATTATCAATTTTTTTATCTATTTTAAACAGGTATTACCATACCCATTACTTAATAAGTAGTAGTTATTTTACTATTCTCGTATTAAAGATCATTTAGAAAATTCAGAGAAAATCTCACTTGGTGATTTTCCGCTGTCTAAAAAGTTAATGCTAAATTTCAGTTTCTACGGATTCTATTTCTATTTTCATTTCCGTTCCGTAACGTATTCAGTGGATAGCGGCAGATGTAGTGACTTGAGACTAAGTTCTTTTTAGATCAGGGTAATCATTTTCCGCTTTGGTAAGTCAAAGTGCAATTTTTGAATTCTGCCATTAGAAGCAGTGTGTGTAGCAGTGTCATGACACTAGGCTCCAGAGGCGAGGCGTCCATACAATCCCATCGATTTACCCTAACTTTTTAAAGTACAAGTACCAGATCTAAAAAAAATCAGGTTGCCAGAACATAGCTCGAAAAACAAAGTCAAGAAGCAAGGTGTGAGAGGTAAAAACAAACGTCATCGCCAAAATTCGATAGTGTAATTACTAAATACCTTCACATCCTATAAGCTTCCTCAAAGGTGCCTTCCCTAAATATATGTACCGGCTTCCTAAATATACATCAACACTCTAAAGTTACCGGCTTGCCTAAATAAAATTTTCCCCCTCGTCACTGCTAGGTTATCATTGACAACCATGCTGTGCGGAATCAAATAAAGCCGTTTTTATTATATGTAAAAAAAATAGCACTGTTAACAAAAGTATAGATCATAAGTCCATTTGCAATAATAATAAAGATAAAGAAAATACTCGGCGCGCTCGGACAGTGGAGTGGACTTGGAAAGTCGATTATATGTTACTCTTACTTGAAGAATCTTAAGACTCGGGAATATTTAAGTTGTTTGGAGTGTTTCCTGTTTGCGTTGACCAAGTTTAGTGGTAGGTTCCACCTTAAATATAATTTATATATTTAAAATGGGCGGGAAGTAAAAAAAACATGGATGTACCACTAGGTTTTGTCATGGATGGGTTCATCCACCTTGTGCATTGGGGATATTATGTAACTAACACATAGATTTTTTTCATTTTTTTATAACTTCACGCTGCTTATCCCGCACATAGCAGGGTAAGCGCGGGAACTAAATAACCCAGGACGCTTTCGTTTCCGTTTCCGATCCCCACTTTCCGCCGAATCGAGGCATTGCGTGATGGTGGCTGAATTCAAAATCCGCGTTTGTCTTTACTAGAGAAACGGAATAGAACCTGTTCCTTCCACACACGATACCATTCCACCAGAGCTATCGAATCGAAATTTTCCACGCGATTTACTAAGCCCTATAGATAGATGGCAAGCTTTTTATTCATTACGAAAAATAAATAATAAGCTTTGTTTGTTTTGTCCTTCGAAGTTTTTCTTACTTTTATTTATCCTATTATTCAGGATTGGTTCACGATATATTAAAATACGCTTCGTATCTTGAAGAACAATGCTTGATGAGACTAACGATTGTATTATGGAATATATATATATATATATATATATATTTTAGCTTCACGCTATATGCCAAGATATGGCAAGAATCCGCATATGGCAAGATAGGCAGAGAAGAACCTGAGAACATAATGTCCCGACAATCCGTTCTCTAAAAATTTCCAATCCCCACTTTCACCGAATTGAGGTAATGCGTGTTGAGTGGCGGAACTCAACGCCGCTTTACTACTAAATACTATATAATATTTTCGTTTCTTGGAGTGATATATTATATACACATATATTATAGGACATATATTTCTATTCTGTTTTTTATGAGTTTTACTGATGCGATATCGTTTTAAATTTAGTTAGGATCTGACCAGTACTTTTTTGAAATGTTAAAGTGTTAATCACACACTTAGGAAACGAAAAACATATTTAGAAAACGTATAAAAATTTTCGGGACCCCACGCCTCTTGAAAGGGGAACTTTCAATAGGCGCGGGTTCGAGTCCCGCTGCGTTCAAAACTTTTATACGTTTTCTAAATCTATTTATCTGACCAGTAGTTTTTAAATTATTCATAATATTTGCTTTTTAGTGAATTTAATTTGCTAGCTAGCTATCATTTTACAAAAAAACATCAAAATTGTTTCACCCATTAAAAAGTTATACGGTATCACACATAAAAAAATTGAATTGATAACCTCCTCCCTTTTCAAGTTAGTTAAAAGCACATTAAAGACTATACATACGAACGTTATATCGGTCACATTATACAAGCCCTTATAGGATTAACCCTTTCCCAGGATTTTAAAAGGTCGAACGAACTTAATTTTACTTCCATCACTTACTCTGAAGATCTTTTGATCTATAGTGACATTTAAAAAGCTTTCAGCTATTATTTTTTAGATTTGCCTTAACGTGTTGAAATCAAATAAAATGCATTGAAAAGTTAACTTATTACGAATAACTCCTATAACTTCCTTTTTTGATGTCGGCTTAAAAGATATTCTACATACAACATAGCTTCACGCTGTATCCCGCATACGGCAGGATACAGCGTGAAGCTGGTAGAGGGAACCTAGTGTTAAGACACTCCGTTCCCCACTTTCCACCGAATTCAACGCCGCGCTTGGCCTTGTTACCAAACCCAGGAATTGAAATATTCCATTTTCTGGACTGGGAATCGAACCCACAACCTGTCACGTTTACAGTACGCTTGTGCCTCTGCGATACGACAGGCGTTATAATAGTGAACTATTATTTAATATTTTTTTTAAGCTTCACGCTGTATCTCACACATAGCAGAGAACCTGAGATACTATTGTAAGGACACTCCGTTCTATTAAGATTTCCGTTTACCATCACATATTGAAATAGAAAAAAATAAATATTTTAAATTTCACAAATAAAATTATTATGTTAAATCCCTTTTAATGTGATAATCCATGGATTAAAATTTTGTTCATTGAGTAATAACGTTTTGGTACGACCCTCTGCGTTTGTTTAGGCTCTTAAGCATATTTTGCGTTTAAAAAAATAAGACCTCTAATTTTTTACCATTTTTAAATTAAATAATTATGTAAGTATATTTTTTAATTTTTAATAGGGTACCGGATATGAATGAGTAAATCTTTTTAACCGTCTTCAAATAAAGGAGGTACTTCATTTTTTTTTTAACTTCACGCTGTATCCCGCATATAGCAGGGTAGGCAGAGGGAACCAGAGAGCCTAGTGCTAAGACACTCTATTCTCTTTCAACAAATCCGTTCCCCACTTTCCGCTAAATTGAGGCATTGCGTGTTGAGTGGCGGAACTCAACGCCGCGTTTTGATCTTGATCATAACATGATCAAATGCGTTCACGATTCTATAAAGAACATACAGACAAACATTCATTTTTATATATAAATATTACACTTGGGATATGAATAATATTTTAGAAACATAAAAATGTTAACGTTAATTCTTATAAATTTAGACGAAGCTTAATAAGAGAGTATATACATACGTACATAGCTTCACGCTGTATCCCGCATATAGCAGGGTAGACAGAGGGAGCCTACTGTTAAGACAATCCGTTCCCCACTTTCCGCCGGGTTGAGGCATTGCGTGCTGAGTGGCGGAACTCAACGCCATGCTTTGCCTTATTACCAAACCCAGGGAATGAAAAATTACATTTCCTGGAGTGGGAATCGAACCCACAACCCGTCGCGTTAATAAGAGAGTGTTGTGTGAATTTTTCTAAAATTTAGCTAGATCAGATATCAGAGTGTGGATTGGATACAAATAAATAATTAGTTTCATTTCGCCACTCTAGAAAAACAAGACACAGCGTAGAGTTCCGCTACATAACACATAATGCCTTGAATGGGGTTGGAATGAGAAGAACGGAATTATAAGCTATCATTTTCGAATTTATAATGTTTGTAGTATTTACTAAGAAGAAAACTTTATAGCAAAATGTCAATCTCTTGAGAATGTTCAAATGATCCCCAAGGGGCACAGTTTTATTTACACTTAAACTTTTAAGGAATTTCAACAAGTTTAAAGTTATTCATTACGGTAGTCAGAGCAAGAAGATAGTAAGACACTCAATCGAGACATTGCGTGTCGAGTGACGGAATTCAATTTCGGTTTCTAATGCAACAAAGCGCGGCGTTGAGTTTCGCATATATATATACTTCTAATCTCATAATTATACTGATATAGTATAAAATATTCTTATTTTTTAGCTTCTTCTTTCTTTTCAGGTAGGCACAGAGAACATGAGAACCTAATGTTTCTAACATCTTAATGTTACGGAATGAGGACTTATCCTCATTCCGTTTTATTAAGATTTCCCTTCCCCACTTTCCTTCGAAGTGAGGCATTGCGTGCTGAATGGTGGAACTCAACGCCGCGCTTTGCCTGGTTAACAGACCCAAATATAAATATTAAATATTATTTAATATTTTTATTTCCTGTAGTGGGAAACGAACCCACAACCTGTCGCGTTTACAGTAGCACGCTTGTGCCTCTGCTCCACGAAAGGATAATTTATATCACAATATTAAAATATTCTAACTGCACAATTACAAACAGTGTTCCTTCGAAGTATCTAGGCCGTGGAGAGATTGCTGATGACAGCGCATCTCGTACTAGCTTATATTATTCCATGATCTTACTTATTTCATTTAAATGGAATAACTTTTAAATAAATATAAAATATATTTGAAGTATATTTTATTATTGTAAAGAAAAAACCAGGACGACATTTTCAATTCTACTGTACGACTTTTTATTGAATGAACCGATTTTGAAGATTCTGCTTTTATATGATAGCTAGTGCTTCTGATGTGATTTCATTTAAATTTAGTTAAGATCTGACGGGTAGTTTTCGAGTTATTCGTAATAATTCTACTTTTTAGTTGATGATATTTGAAATCAATTTTCTTTTTTTGTTATAACCCTTTTTATAGCTTTTCATGTTAATTAAATAAGTATATGTATGAATAATTGTTTATTAAAGAGGTCATTGTAGTGCAGTGGGACAGAGTTTGGCTGTAAAATTTTAAAAAGGTTGTGAGTTCAATTCCCGCTCAAATTCGGGTATTATACATACATACCTACATAGTTTCACGATGTATCCCGCATATAGCAGGGATAGGCAAGAGAAGTCTAGTGTAGAAGACAATCATTCCCACTTGATATATAGACAAGCATGAAGTTGAGATATTTTAATTTTCTTCTTCTTCAGATTTACGCTTTATCCCATGATATCTGGTAGACAGAGGAGCCACAATTAAAGACACTCTGACCTATCTTTCTGTTCGAATTCAGGACATTACATTGCTGAATAGCGGAACTCAACACCGCTCTTTTTCTTACAGCGAAAAATTTAAAATAACTGAACCCCATTGACGCGTTAACAACGCGTTGCTTAACCCAATGTATGTGTCACTTTATATAAACATGGATGTCAAATCATGGTAATTGTGTGTAACATATATTTTATTAATTTAATATACTTTTAGCTGCATTATTTAAAAAATATTAGCCTTTTTGCATTCCTTCTTCTTATATTAACTATAAGTGTACCACGTTTCATACTCCTCCCGTCCGCGTAACTTTCTCAAAGTACTACCAAAGTTTTTGCTTCACGTATTTATATATATATTAAATATAATTTGAATCGAACCCACAACCACTCGCATTTGGCCTCAATGAGATTTTAATAAAATAAATAAACAAAGGTCCCTTCAGTATATTTTCTCACCGGATGTATCCTAATATGCAATTTCCGTCAAAATTTCAACATATAAACGTTTTCAGGAAGTCCAAATATAAATAGGTTACTCGAGTTGATGTAATGACAGTTGTTGTATACAAATCATGAATTTAATGAAACAAACTCGTTGTTCAAATTTCAATCATCATCAATTTCATGTTAATTTTGTTTTTTTTTAACTTCACGCTGTATCCCGAATATAGCAGGGAAAGGAATCTGGGAACCTAGTATTAAGACACTCCGTTCTCTTTCAACAATTCCATTCCCCACTTTCCGCCGAATTGAGGCATTGCGTGCCAAACCCAAAGAAATGAAAATACTAAATTTTACATTTCCTGGAGTGGGAATCGAACCCACAACCTGTCGCGTTTACAGTCGCACGCTTGTGCCTCTGCGCCACGACAGGCATTTTCATGTTAATTTTGTATTTAATTTTTTTAAACTTCACGCTGTATTTCGCATATAGCAGGGAAGGGAACCTGGGAACCTAATGTTAAGACACTCCGTTCTCTTTCAACAATTCCGTCGGTAATGAAAAGTGGACGTTGCCGAATTGACACATAGCATGCTGAGTAGCTGAATTACCTTTAATTTTTAATTTTAAAGCTCTCAAAGAAGCATTTCTATTAGAAATTTGTTTTTATGTAAGTTTATAGACTATATTATAACGCCTGTCGTGGCGCAGATGCACAAGCGTGCGACTGTAAACGCGACAGGTTGTGGGTTCGATTCCCGCTCCAGAAAATTTAAAAATTTAGTATTTCAATTTCCTGGGCATGGTAACAAGGTACAGCGCGGCGTTGAGTTCCGCTACTCAGCACGCAATGCCTCAATTCCGCGGAAAGAAGGGAATGGAGTGTCTTAGCACTAGGTTCTTAGGTTCCGTACCTACTATATGCGGGATACAGCGTGAAGCTATATACTGTAAAATTTTAATACAAATAATTCTATACATTGTAATATATTTTTAGAGCTTTCAGCGTTTCAGAATTCATGGAGCTATCAAATAGATCCAAATGATGAATATGTGGTCAAGTAGAAAATGTATTCATATGAACTTTACTGTACGTAAAATTTCCATAAATATTACAGTAAAAACTTTCATTTTCAACCTACTTCAATAAAGGAGGAGGCATAACTTGTTACTGGGTAAACCGATTTTGATGATTCCTTTTTTATATGATAGCTAATGCTTCTGATGTGGTCCCGTTTAAGTTAAGTTAAGATCCGACTAGTAGTTTCTGAGTTATTCGTAATAATTTTATTTTTTTTGTGTATTTTATTTGCAGTCGGGTTTCTTTTTTTGTTAAAATTTTAATTATGTGTTTTTTTTTTTATTTAACTTATAGTAAGACATATTTAGTTCCTGAAAGAGTCCAGTAATATATAACAATAAATTATTTATTTATTTATAATTACTTATAGAAATAAAAACTATATCAATCATTAATTATTCTTTTTTTGCAGTTTCACGTTTTGTTCTTACATATTGAGGTACTCAGAGAGAACCTGCTATCAATACTATCCATCCTCCACGTTCTATACAAATCCGACATATTGTTTATTTTGTCGCTTTGTCTTACAAGATTAGATAATTAATTATTCTTAACTCTATTTAGAAACGTATCTAATTACCCACAATCAGAAATAGAACCTGCGACTATCCTCTTTCAAACCGCAAACCGAATGCCATACAAAATGAAAGCGTGAATATAAATGAATATTTATTTATTTTTTTTACCTTCACGCTGTTTCCTGCTCATAACAGGGTAGGCAGAAGCAGAGAAACTAGTGTTAAGACACTCCGTTCTCTTTTAACATTTCCGTTTCCCACTTTCCGCCGAATTGAGGCATTGCGTGCTGTGCGGCGTAACTCAACGCCGCGCTTTGCTTTATTACCAGAGCGAGGATATGAAAATACTAAATATTATTTAATATTTCCATTGCCTGGAGTGGGAATCGAACTTACAGTCGCGCGCTTATAACTCTGCGCCTCGAAAGGTCTTACAAGATTGGATAATTTATTATTCTTAACTCCATTAAGAAACATATCTTATTACTTTAAGCTTTACCCGCAATTAGGAATAGAACCTGCGACTATCCTCTTACAAACCGCAAACCGAATGCCATACAAAATGAAAGCGTGAATATACTCGTAAATGAATATAAAATTAAATAAGCTTAAACGTAGAAATGTATTCATTATGTTAACATTTACATAATTCTATGTTAGTAACAGATGTTATGTTAAAATTTTATATTAAAAAATATTTTAGTTTAGTTTAACCTAGGTAGTAGCAGGTTCGACTTAACACCTGTTGTGGCGCAGAAGCACAAGCTTTCGACTGTATACACGACAGGTTTTGGGTTCGATTCCCACTACAGGAGAAGAAAATTTTAAATAATATTTAAAATTTTCATTTTCTAGGTCTGGTAACATGGCAAAGCGCGGCGTTGAGTTCCGCCACTAAGCACGCACTGCCTGAATCCGGTAGAAAGTAGGAAACGGAAATGTTGAAAGATAACGGAGTGTCTTAACACTAGGTAGATAAAGTCCCCAATCAACATAAATGGTTGTCAATTTGATTATCGCGCAGAGATCACATTTATATTATTTTTAAGGCAAAACGTGGCGTTAAGTTCCGACTCTCTACACGTATTTTTTTTCTTGAGAACAGTAGAGAACGGATCCCGCATATAGCAGGGTAGGCAGAAGCAACCTGAAAACCTAGTGTTAAGACACTCCATTCCCCACTTTCTTATAAATGTTCCTACTAATAATCGAACTCACGACCCTAGCTACAGTTATAACCAATAAATCGTAATATTACAATAATAATAACCAAGCAACCTTCGAGCAAGAGCAAGAATGGAGTAAACTATGCAACTTAATAAATGCCGACCCATTTTAGTCCTGAAAATGGAATTTCCTCCATTATTATTCTATGCGAGGGACAGTTTATGAGTTATTCTCGCTAATACAAGAATATAAGCGAGAATATTATATGTGATGATTACATACATATTTTTTTTATATTTCTTGTGAATTAATATACGAGTATGTGCCATCGTAGCACAGTCGATAGTCTTACAAGATCAGATTTTCATTTCCTAGGTCTGGTAACATAGCAAAGCGCGGCGTTGAGTTCCGCAACTAAGCACACACTGCCTGAATTCGGCGGAAATGTTGAAAGAGAACGGAGTGAGTGAGAGTCTTAACACTAGGTAGGTAGAGTCCCAACCCAATCGGAACTTGAACAGGTTACCCCTCTACTCTCAATTTGTTGCAATTATCCGTACTTAAATATCTCTATTTATGATATTAGCAGGATAGGATATACTAATATTTATAAACCATCATAACGCAGTTGGAGACAATATGAAGTATAAAAACATATGGTTGTCAATTTGATTATACACCCACGATTAGTTCTGTTCGATTTATACTTGTAGAAGTGATTATATTAAATGAAATTATTTTAATCGGATTACATACGTATATACATAGCTTCACGCTGTATCACGCATATAGCAGGATAGACTGAGGGAACCTAGTGTTAAGACACTCCGTTCCCCACTTTCCGATATGAGGCATTGCGTGCTGAGTGGCGGAACTCAACGCCGCGCTTTGCCTTGTTACCAAGCCCAGGAAATGAAAAATTCCATTTCCTGGAAAAAAAATGGCTAAAATATAATATTCCACAAACACTCTTACTTAACTAACGAACAGAATCTCAACGCGGATATGAGCGCAATCTGAAGACGGAAAGGGGAAATCAATGGTAATCTATTCTTAAGATTTATTTATCATCTTATATTATCTTTTGAGTCTTAGTGACCTAGTTTTATGGTGATAGATTTTAGTTTAAATTAAAGAGGTAATTGTATGAAAATGGAACAGATCAGAGGGAGAGGATAACCTAGTGTTAAGACACTCCGTTCTTCTCTTTCCGCCAACACGCAATGTCTTCAATATTTTTTTATTTTTTATTATTTATTCTTTAACATAGACATATACATAGCACATATTTAACATGTTTTGGTTTTGAATGTAACCAAAGTTAGGTAACGAGCTGTTATCCAAACTAGGATCCAGCCTGTATTTCAGATATCAGATCCCCAACCGGTGCAACATAAATATATCAATTTAACACGTACAATGCAGTTATTTAAATATATTATTATGCTAATATGTTTAAACATTGTGTGTTAAGAGGAGTAGGAAAGCATCTTATTTTAAATGAAAGAGGTTGTGGGTTCGATTCTCATTTGGGGAATGATTATAATGTAATGAAATTTATTTTCTTTCTTGTAAGACAAGATGAGGCGTTAAGCTTCGAATGTGTCTTGATAATAAATTAAGTTCAATATTTTTCATGTAAAATGCCATAATCAATTTAGCTTAAAGATGAGAAACGCCTTAGTATTCCATGGTTTCATTTTGCGGGTACCCATCGTTGTAGAGAGAGGAGTAAGCAGTGTCTGGAGCTTGCAGCCTAAGTGTAGGCTTAAGGGGACCCTTTAATATACATAAACGTATCCACTGTTCAATCGCTTTATCTAATATATATCATCATCCCATCCCATCTGCTATATGGGTAGTCGGAGAGAACGTTTTTTTTAGCTTCACGCCGTATCCCGCATATAGCAGGGTAGGCAGAGGGAACCTGAGAACCTAGTGTTAAGACACTCCGTTCCCCACTTTCCACAAAATTGAGCCATTGCGTGCTGAGTGGCAGAACTTAACGCCGCGCTTTGCCTTTTTACCAAACCCAGGAAATGAAAATACTAAACTTTTACATTTCCTAGAGTGGGAATTGAACCCACAACCTACCGCGTTTACAGGTGCACGGTTGTTTTTGTGTCAGAGAGAAAGTAATGTCAAGATATTCCTTTCTCCGCTTTCTGCTCATATTCAAGACTTTGTCTATTAACTGGTGGAACTCAATGCCATACTTTATCTTAAATATAATCCTTCCCGAGCGGCAATCGAACCTACAACCTATTGCGTTAACAGTCATAAATTGCCCACTGCGCCACGATGGTCTCTATATTATAATATTATACTTATTATATTTTTTCCACATACAAATCCTAATGCCAACCCTTTTAAAGGAAATACCGAATCCCTGATTAGAAAGACCTTCCCTAAGTTGAAAAGGAAAAGGTAAGCCCGTAATTATTGGTTATATAGAAATCTCATAATATTTAAATATATTTGCATATATGTATTTTAAATTTATTGTATATTTATGAATTAGCTGTAGCCGGCGACTTCGTTCTCGTGGACTATGGCTAGTCAGAGAAAAACCAGTGTCTAGACACTCCGTTCGCCACCCGAATTCGAGACATTATATGCTTAGTAATGGAACTCAACTGAAATTATTCTCCTGAGTCGGAATCAAACTCACAACCAAACGTACTTACAATCTGAGACTGTCACTGCGTCACAATAATTATTTAATTGTATATTACGCATTGTCAAAGGCAGTCCATATATATATACTATATTTTTGTTTTTAGCTTCACGCTGTATCCCGCATATAGCAGGGTAAGCAGAGGGAACCTGAGAATCTAGTGTTAAGATACTCCGTTCCCCATATATGTATAGAACGTACGAGTATATGCGTTTTTAGGAAGTTTGACATAGTTTCGGAAACGTTTCTGCAATTTTTTTTATATATAAAGTATCCTATGCCATTTTCAATACTTCTAACAGAGTACAAAGTTTCATGATAATTAGTTGAGTAGTTTTTGAAAGCGTAACAAACTTACATTCACATTTATATTACTAGATATTACTTAATATATATAAAAAATACTTCTTCTTGGGTTTTGTAACAAGGTAAAGCGCGGCGTTGAGTTCCGCCACTCAACCGGCAATGCCTCAATTTGGCGGAAAGTGGGGAACGGAATTGACGAAAGTGAATGGAGTGTCTTAACACTAGGTTCTCTGGTTCCCTCTGCCTACTCCGCTACATGCGGGATACAGCGTGAAGTTAAAAAAAAAATACTAACTTAATGAAAATAAAGGGAATAGGCGAACATTTTGCGTTTTTGCCACCATGTGACGGATGCCTCAATTTATCATTTGCAAAGGTCACTCGACCGCGCGATATTAGCGTTGCAGAACGGCCAGCAAATTGATATATTTATCTTTCGTAATTATTCCAGCTAGCTGTTTATGTTAAAATGGGTAAAAAATGTGGTAAAAATATTAAAAAAAATATGATAGGACGGTTTTTTGACGAGGGGTTGTGGGTTCGATTCCCAGTTAGGGAAATTATTGTATTTAATTTATTTTTCGCGAGTACTTGTGACTTTGGTTCATCACATCATCACTCAAGAGAATGTAATTACACACATTAATACAAAATTTAATGTATTTTCTTTTCTCCGGTCCGGTAAGACTGATTGCAGAGTTGAGTTCCGTTACTCATCCGTCACCATCATCATCCGGCGAAAGTTGGGAACGGAATTGTTCAAATAGAACGGCGTGTCTTAACACTAGGTTTTCAGGTTCCCTCTGCCTACTCTGCTATATGCGGGATACAGCGTGAAAAAAAATTTTTAGATAACGTCATGACATTTAAACTCTGAAATGAACACATATTATCTCTGTAACAAGGTTTATAAGGTAAACGGAACCTAATATTAAGATATTTCTTTGTCCGCTTTCTGCCTCAAATCGAGATTGCATTTTAAGGGTCGAAAAATAATTTAAATATTAATATTCTACGAAGTGGGAATCGAACCCACAATCTCCATGTTATAGACAAGCCACTGTTTGACTGCGTTCCTTTTCTTCTTACAATCATTGTAATTTATGAATATTAAACGCTTGAAAACATTTCCTTAAATAAGAAGCAGTCATAAAATGTATATTAATAAAAAAGTATTTTCATATCTATATATTTACTTTGACATCGGCAGAAAAATGAGAATAGGATATTTTGATGCTAGAATCTCTCTACCTGCCCTGTAATATGCCTTATTTTAACCAAGTTTAAAATAGGATGCGGTTTTTATGTATAAAACGTAAACAAATGTAGGGGTATTCTAAGAGAAGATTATTTGAAATTCCTTCGAGCCAACGGTTTTTTTTGGTTGTTAAAAAAGCAGTAGATGACAGTGTCATATCACTAAGAAAATATGATGCTAATAATTCATCTCACGATTAGAGGGCATTTAGTCCGTAATCATCAAGAACCTTATAAAAGTATCGAATTCTTGCAATAAGAGGAGAACGGAGTGTCTTGACACTAGGTTCACCCTAACTACCCTGTTATGCCGGATAAAGCGTGAAGCTTTTACTAAAAAAAATATATATTTGTCGGCAGGGCCGTATTATTAACCTCGTCATCCAACATAGTGGGCGTATAAAATGGGTAATCGAACAAAGAGACAAAGAGAACACAATTAACACAAACACAATTCACAATTTTATGAACACGGTTATAACTAAACGTAGGCAACAATTTCTAGCTTGGAGGAGAACCGATCCCGACGACGACCAAATGGTAAGTCCTTCTTGGTCCGACGTCACCCCACCGGCTAGGCTCTGTTGTAGCACGAGCCAATCGCAACACTGCGACGGTGCTGCCATCCACCGGAACTCGTGCTTCGTTCAGTTATCGGTCCGTACTAATAACCGTCTCCGACATATTATATTTTATTTAATTAATAAAAAATATATTACAAACTTTTTACTGGGTGAAAGAATTTTGATGATCCTTTTTTTATATGATAGCTAGTGCTTTTGATGTGATCCCAATTAAATATTAGTAAAATTTGATAAATAATTTTAAGTTATTCATCATAATGTTTCTTTTTATTGACTGCATTCTATTTGACGTCGATTTCCTTCTTTTTTTTAAATTAATAATAGCTCAATTATTATTTCACATTGTTTCTCGCATAGTGTCAAGACACTCCGTTCTTTATTTAACTTGCTCTATTTTAGATACATAATATAAATATTGTAATAAAAAAATAATCGCCACTCTCCTAAATGTGTCATTTTCAAAACTTTGTACTACGATGAAGTAGTTTTGGTACTTATGGTGAGTACTTTAGTCACATATAAAAGTATATAGTTTATTTAGTTATATTACATGGACTTTAACAAAATACGTTAGTTAAATGCGCTTGACGCTTTATCCTATAGAGTGAGAACCTAGTGTCAAGACACTCCGTTTTCCTCTTGTTCTAAGAATTCGATACTTTCGTAAGATTCTTAGAAAAATTACTATGGAATAAATTCTCCCTCTCGTCGTAAGTCGTGAAATGAATTATAAGTATCATATTTTCTTTTTAACAACAAAAAAATTCGACTGACATCCATGTTTATATAAAGTGACATAAACATACGTTGCTAGGACGCATTATTAACGCGTTAACAGGGACACTAGTTAGTATAACAATATAAATTGTCATGTTTGTGTAGGATAACTCAGTAAATTAATATTATATTTTACCACATAAATAATAGTATTTTATAATGATATTTAAAACGATTCGTGCTAAATTATTAACCATTCCAAAATATCAAAAATGGACAAGGCTAATATTCAAATGTTCACTTCTGCCGACACTCCCGGAGTGCATCCCGTAGATTTTTTTAGTTGTAAAGGTACATATACATTAATATTGAGTTTTTTTTATAACTTCACGCTGTAAACCGCATATAGCAGGGTAGGCAGAGGGAACCAGAGAACCTAGTGTTAAGACACTCCATTCTCTTTCAACAATTCCGTTTCCCACTTTCCGCCGAATTGAGGCATTGCGTGTTGAGTGGCAGAACTCAAGCCACGCTTTGCCTTGTTACCAAACCCAAGAAATGAAAATAATAAATTTTACATTTCCTGGAGTGGGAATCGAACCCACAACCTGTCGCGTTTACAGTCGCACGCTTGGAACAGGCGTTACAACGTAATATTGAGTTACAACTACCAATTTCACACGAAGTAAAACTACATTTAGCTTCGTACTCTTTATCGCATATAAGGGCAATCAGAGAGAACGTTGCCAAGACACTCCTATCTCCACTTTCTACTCAAAATCGACGTCCATTAGTTAAAAAAATATCACTTAGACGAAAAATTTGGAATAATTAGAAATATCTAGATTCCAAGCAAAGGACCGACAGACCTATTAACACTAAAAGGCTTTCAGCACGTCGTTTAACCGACGAAAATTAAATTTATGCTCAAGTATCAAGCAAAAAGGAAAAGTCATTTTTACTTCAAAGTAACGTGATGAATGTACGATTGAGAAGAAATGACAAAGCTTTAATTTGGGACTCTTTTTTTGCCAAAAATCTGGTGTTTTGGTTACTATTTTTTATCGACAAAAGAAGGAGAGTGTAAATTCGACTATTTTTTTTTATGTGTATTTGTGTATGTGTTACCGCATAACTTTAATGGATGAACCAATTTTGATTATTTGTTTTTTTTTAACTTCACGCTGTATCCCGCACGTAGCGGGGTAGGCAGAGGGAACCAGAGAACCTAGTGTTAAGACACTCCATTCTCTTTCAAATTTTCCGTTCCCCACTTCCCGCCAAATTGAGGCATTTTGCTTATTCTTTGTTTTATATGATAGCTAGTGATTTTGATGTGGTCTTATTTAAATTTAGTTAAAATCTGATGAGTTGTTTTTGAGTTATTTGTAATAGTGATACTATTTAGTGGATTTTACTTGAAGTTATTTTTTTAGTGAAAGTTCATTTCAACATTAAAGTAACGTGATACATACTTAGCTTCACGCTGTATCCCGCATATAGTAGGGTAGGCAGAGGGAACCTAGTGTTAAGACACTCCGTTCCCCACTTTCCGCTGAATTCAGGTATTGCGTGCTGAATGGCAGAGAAAGGAAATAACAATACCAAATAATAGTTAATATTTTCATTTCCTGGAGTGGGAATCGAACCTACAACCTGTCGCGTTTACAGACTCCAGCCTACCTCAGACTACCTCTGTGCCACGACAGGCCTCAAATTCTTCTATTGTTCCAACTATTAATTTATTACTATATATCTAACATTAATATTTATTACATATTTTATCTCAGTAGTTTCTATGTCATTAACTAAATTATGCCTACTCATGATCTTCATGTCCACGCTTAAGTAACTCGAATATGTTTAGTTCAATATTTTATATATGACCATCGTGGCGCGTTAAAACTGCTTCTGATTATAAACGCGACAGGTTGTGGGTTTGATTCCCACTCCAGAAAATGCAAAAGTTTAGTATTTTCATTTCCTGGGCTTGCTAACTAGGCAAAGAGCGGTGTTGAGTTCCGCCACTCAACACGCAATGCCTCAATTCGTCGGAAAGTGGAGACATAGTGTCTCATAAGACTAGGTTCTCAGGTTCCCTCTGCCTACCCTGGTATATGTGGGATTAGGAGTGAAGCTAAAAAAACATAATAATATATATGATTAAAGAGAATCTAGTGTCAAAACACTCCGTTTTCGATTCCATCCAAATTTTAGATATAGAATGCTAAGTGACACTTCTTTTCTTCATTTTCTGGGGTGGGAATCGAACCCACAACCTGTCGCGTTTACAGTCGCACATTTGTGCCTTTGCGCCACGAAAAGCGTTAGTACTATTATGTACTATTATAATCCGGGATAAAGCGTAAAGCTAAAAAATATTTCAATATTAAAAACGTAACAATTCATCTCACTACACAAAGCATAGTCCTTGATTTAATTCAGAGCGGCCTAATTCAGCTTTGAAATAAAAAAAAATTGCCGTAATGAAAACTCTTTTTGAGAATTTAGAAAGGAATGGAGGGTTTGATCAATGTAAGGGAAGTATAATTGGACGGGCACAGAGTAATGAAGTATGAAATGTTGATAATATGTTTATTAAAAAATTCGTTTTTTTTATTTTTAACTTTACATATATCCCGTACATAGCAGGGTAGGCAGAGGAAACCTGAGAACCTAATGTTAAGACATTCCGTTCAATTAAGATTTCCGGTCCTCACATCCAATGCCTCCCACGCAATGCCTCAACCTGGCGAAAAGTGGGGAACGGATTTGTTGTAAGAGAACGGCGTGTCTTATGTAGGTTCTCAGGTTCCTTCTGCCTACCCTGCAATATACGGGATACAGCGTAAAGTTACCTTTCACCGAATTGAGGCATAACATGCTGAATGGCAGAACTCAATGCCCCGCTTTGCCTTGTTACGAGAAAGAGCGTATATGCGGTTTATGTAATGTAAAATTCAGTTTCTTTTTCAGCTATTCTATATTAATATGCCTTTCTTAGTGGTTACACTCCACAAGGAGTCAGCATGATAAAATTTCGCTTTATATGAGCAGTAGTTTTGCCTGTATATACATATATAGAAACACATTTGGCAAGATAGGTATGGAGACCTCGGTTGATCTTTGAGAACACAGTAGCAATAATACTGGAGGGAGGAAGGTCACGTAAACCATGATGACCCCACGGCATGTATGAAGAGGTCAATGACTGTAGACGAGGCGGATGACGTATGCAGAGAACGTAGTGTTTGGCGCTCCGTTCTCTTTGACTACCCCACTTGGGCCAAGCGTGAAGCTAAGTAAGTAAGTAAGTATAATTAAACTTTTTTGGAAAACTGACGCTTTGAAAACTCTACAATAGTCCGTGGTCACAGGTAGACAAGACCACGGACGATAGTCAAAAAATATGTCCCAATACTAAAATATACGCGAATAATCCGGTTAAAATAGTTTCATTTAATACTTGTAATGTAGTGTTACTTGGATGGATGAATACCGCACTGCGTTGTTCATGCATATATAATTCCAGTATTGTAATTATAGCAGAATGTATATTTTTGCTTATTAACAGCTTTATGGGACAGTAGATGTGATAGGTATTGATTTTAGATTCGATTCCCATTTAGGGAATAATAATATTTTTTTTTTTTTTTAAAGTGTTTCGCTCTGGTAAGAGATTGAGTGAGTTGTTAAGTTTTGCTATTCAACACGTAATATATCGATATTAGTAGGTAATTGGGAAACGGAGTGACTTGACACTAGTCTCTTTCTAACTACCCTTGTATACAGGGAAGACACGAGAAACTATAAAGCCGCTTACATTTTCTTTAGCTTCACGCTGTATTTCGCATACAGCAGGGTAGGCAGAGGGAACCAGAGAACCTAGTGTTAAGACACTTCGTTCTCTTTTAACATTTCCGTTTCCCACTTTTTGCCGAAATGCTCATATGTTTCTAGCAATATTTTTATTCGTTATTTTAGATAACATTAATTATTGCGAGCGTTAGAGCGTTAGTGTAGGTTCAATTCCTAAATAGAAAGAAAAGAATCAGAAATGATTAGTAACTATTTTCTGCATAAGTTTTTTTTTTAAATTCAAAGCAGTATATAAATATTTATGTAATATTAAAATGTTAAACAAAAATGAGACCATCGTGGCACAGTGGGATAGTGTCTTACTGTAGACGAGATAGGTTATGGGTTCGATTCTCACTTGAATTAATTATTATTTAATTATCTTCATTTCTCCGCTCTAGTAAAACATAACACGGAGTTGAGTTCCGCCATTTAACACATAATGTCTCGAATTCGAAACGCCTGTCGTGGCGCAGAGGCAAAAGCGTGCGGCTGAAAACCGACAGGTTGTGGCTTCGATTCCCACTCCAAGAAATGGAATTTTTCATTTCCTGGGTTTGGTAACAAGGCAAAGCGCGGCGTTGAGTTCCGCCACTCAGCACGCAAAGCCCCAATTCGGCGGAAAGTGAGGAACGGAATGTCTTAACACTAGGTTCCCTCTGCCTGCTATATGCGGGTTACAGCGTGAAGCAATGTATGTATGTATGTATGTATGTCTCGAATTCAGGCGAAAAGCGGTGAATGGAGTGTCTTAACACTAGGTTTTCTTTGCCTACCCTGCTATGCGGGATAAAGCGTGAAGCTATACTGAAATTTATGTTACTCTATACAAAGATACGACACAGACTAGCTAACTATATAATGTTGATTACTTATTCAAATTTATTTTTATTAAATTGCTCGTTTTAATTACGTCTTTTCGGTTAATTTAATATTATGAAGTCGTTAAAAGTATTATTTGGAATGACTCGAATTTTTGAAAAGAATATTTTTCTTTTAATATATCTATACCTGTATAAAAAAATTGACTTTTTTTCGTTCACATTGCAGGCAGAGGGAACACCAAAAGCAAGTGTTAAGACACTCCGTTCTATCAAGATTTCCGTTTCCCACATTCCAACGAACTTCTAATAAAATGCACCATAACATTATATTATTACGAATAACTCTAAAACTACATCTCACAGTCAATATGTACAATCTACAACGGAAACATGAGAAGCACTAGCTATCATATGAAAATCAAGATCGATTCAACAGTGAGAGGTAAGGGGAGACCTCGGTTGACCTTCGAGAACACAGTATCAATGATACTGGAGGAAGGTCGCGTAAAAAGCATGAGGACCCCCCGGAGGGCATGCATGAAGTGGTTAATGACTGTGGACGAGGCGAAAGAGGTATGCAGGGAACGTAGCGTTTGTCGCTCCGTTCTGTCTAACTACTCCGCTAGGGATAAATCGTGAAGTTAGGTAGGTAGGTAGATTCACACAGTCAAAACTTATAGCATGAAAAAGGGGTAGAATTGAATACCTCTTTTTTAAAACTCGGTAAAATTTTTTTTATATCTACATGCTACTCTATGTAATAAATGACAATTTGCAAAATGCTTCACAGGGTGAGCGCAAAAATCGTCTCTTTTAAGGTTTTTTTACCTTTAAATTGTGTCCGTATTCAAAGAATAAAAGTTAATGAGGTGCACAGTTCTAGAAACGTAATATACCTAGTACTATCTAAATTTGTCTATTTTTTTAACGGATTTAAAAAATTGGGGGTTATAAAATTGACTGTTTTTTATGTGTTTTACTGTATATCTTTTTACTGGGTCAACCAATTTTGATGATACTTTTTTATATGATAGCTCATGTTTTTGATGTTGTCCAATTTGAATTTAGTTAAGATCTGATGAGTAGTTTTTGAGGTATTCGTAATATTTGACTTTTAAACGTGTGGGGAACGGAGTGTCTTAACACTAGGTTCCCTCTGCCTACCCTGCTATATGCGGGATATAACGTGAAGCTATGTATGTATTTTACTTTTAAGTGGTTTTTTTAAGTCATTTTTTTAAAGACTAGACGCGATTTCAAGGCACAAGCGTCTGACTGTAAACGTCGTGGTTGTGGGTTCAATTTCTACTCGGGTGAATGATATTTAAATTATTTGTCTGGTAAGATAAATTATTGCATTTTGAGTTCCACCATTTAACACGAAAATCCTTAAATTAGGACGGAAATAAGAGACCATATTCAGTCTGTATACCCTGCTATGCGGGAAAACGCGTGAAATAGCTAAATTAAAAAAAAAGTTAAAAAGAAACAAGAACTGCTTGTGAAATTGTACAAAAAATTTTACAAAATTAATAATATTTAGTATTTTCATTTTCTTGTTTTGGTAACAAGGGAATGCGCGGCGTTGAGTTCCACCATTTAACACGCAACGCCTCGATTCGGCGGAAAATGGGGAACAGAAATGTTTAA
The DNA here is from genome assembly GCA_033558755.1 of Philaethria dido. NCBI lineage: Eukaryota > Metazoa > Arthropoda > Insecta > Lepidoptera > Nymphalidae > Philaethria > Philaethria dido. The sequence goes on along the minus strand of JAKGSA010001246.1, from coordinate 56,566 downwards.
AAGAGAACGGAGTGTCTTAACACTAGGTTCTCGGGTTCGCTCTGCCTAAAAAAAAAACAAGTGTGCATTTTCTACTTATCTAGTTATTCACGCCTAGTACGGATATAGTTTATATATCCAGCTTTATTTAGCTTATATTTAGAAGCTTAATTTACGGTAATAGCTCTTTTTTATTGTAGCGTAAAGTAACTGAGAACGAAATTATTTTTTCCAGTATTTTAGGGTTAAAATAAATGGCCTCGTTGGTTTCAAGTGTGCTTGGGAAAATTTATATACGTATGTTTTTTTAGCTTCGTGCTTTATCCCTATCGGAGTGGTCAGAGAATGATAGATATAGATAGCATAGGTAAATTATGATGGAGTGCGGTATGAGAAGAACGGAGTGTCTTGACACTAGGTTCTCTCTGCTTATCCTGGTTTATAGGATAAAGAAGCTGTTTTCCTTCTTATTGTTATAAATTAACTTAAATTTATAATTTAATGTATACAAAAGGCAAAGCGACGCGTTGAGTTCCGCCATTCAGCACGCAATGCCTCAATCCGGCGGAAAGTGGGGAACGGAGTGTCTTAACACTAGGTTCCCTCTGCCTACCCTGCTATATGCGGGATACAGCGTGAAGCTATGTATGTATGTAATGTATGAAAATAAATAATTAAAATTTTGACAAAATCGAAGGACGATTTCAAGTAAACTGCACTTATACAAAAAACTATTACAAATAACTCAAAAACTGCTAATCAGATCTATCTATTACAAATAACTCAAAAACTGAGAATCAGACACAACGAAAGGTTTAACTTAAAAAAAATTCTTCTTTTTTGAAGTCGGCTAAAAAGCTTCAACATTTACGACTACGTTCAATACAGTACTTTTGCAAATATATAATAAAAAGTTATTTACGTATGTCAGCGTTTCCCGATCCTTTTATGGCATACCGTAATGAGGGGACCGATCTTACGATTTGAAGGGAAGGTATAACCATTAGGTAAATAATGGTTAGCCCTAAGAAACTTGTTACGATCCACTATATAAATCAAATTGTATTTTTTTTTAGCTTCACGCTGTATCCCGCATATAGCAAGGTAGGCAGAAGGAACCTGAAAACCCAGTGTCAGTGTAAGATAGTCCGTTCTCTTAATATTTCCGTTCCCCACTTTCCGCTGAATTGAGGTGCGAAGTGACGGAACTCAACGCCGCGCTTTAGCTTGTCCTATTTAAATTTAAATTTAGTTAAGATATGTCAAGTAGTTTTTGAGTTATTCGTAATAATTCTTACGTTTAGTGCATTTTATGTGAAGTCGGTGTTTTTCGTAAAAATCTTAATTATGTTGTTAGTATCTCTCAAAGATTATTCTTTAAGAATGATCGTTTAGAAAGAAAGAATGCAATTTATTAAATATTTTAATTTCATTTCCAAAAAAATGCGGATTCGAATTCCGTTACATTCATATTTTTAAAGGTGTCTCTAAAATATTTTTTACCATATAACGCATATCGTGGCGCAGAAGCACAAGCGTGCGACTGAAAACACGACAGTTTGTGGGTTCGATTCCCACTCCAGGAAATGGAGTTTTTTATTTCCTGGGTCTGGTTACATGGCAAATCGTGGCGTTGAGTTCCGCCACTGATCACGCAATGCCTCAATTCGGCGGAAAGTGGGAAACGGAGTGTCTTAACACTAGGTTCCCTCTGCCTACTGTGCTACATGCGGGATACAGCGTGAAGCTATGTATGTATGCAAAAATATTTAAATATATTATGTGAATAACATATAAAGTTTTGTTTATATATAGCACGGTGAGAGACAGCGTAGTGTCCAGGCACTCCATTCTACACTTTCCACCCTCAATAGAGACATTTCGTTGTTGCGGAACTCAACCACGTAAAAATATCCAAAAGTAGTTTCACATCTGTGCCACAAATATTTTAATACTAAAATTAGAACGTGAATGGAATTGCATCAAAGATGAGCTGAGTTTGAATTAGAGCATTAATCGATAGCGGTCTCGTTTTACGATCAATTTACAGTTAGTTTGAGGAATTTAGTTTATGAGGCTTATTGCGTGTGAACAATAATATTTCTTTTATTAGCTCTATCCCGCATTATTAGCTCTATCATCGCTGTATCCCGCATATAGCAGTGTAGGCAGAGCGATCCTGAGGACTGGCTCAAGAACTTGGTTTGTTACCAGAACGAAAATTGTTTCGTTCTGGTAACAATTTTCCATTGGGAAATACTAAATATTATTTGTTGTTTTCATTTCCTGGAGTAGGAATCGAACCCACAACACACATTACAGTTAAAATTAAATCTATATTTAGGAACATACAAATATCTATATTAATTAAGTTACATTCAATGCCACTCGGGGGAATCGAACCCACAACTAATCGTCTAAGTTAGATACTCCCACTGCGCCACGAAGGTCTCTAGCTATAAGAAATCTGCATACATATGTCTTGTGTCCATGAGAAAGTGCAGGTGATTCAAATCGATAAAGGCACTTAATAAGACCTTACCAAGGCCTTTAATGACGTCAAGTGCATAAAAGGCATTATTGGGCCTATAGCTAATAGTAATTAGTACTTCATTGTAAGGCGTAGGTAGCAGGTTCACGCTCTGTCCATCATAGCAGGGTTGCTAGAGATAACCTAGTGATAAGACACTCCGCTCATCAATGTTTATCAACATTCGATATATTACATGTTAAGTGGCGGAACTTAACGCCTCGCTTTGTCTTACTAGAGTGTAGAAATGAGAATATATAATTTTTTATGGATAACGGATGGCAAACGAGCAGAAGTACCACCTGATGGTAAGTGGTTACCTTCGCCCATGAACATCTTCACCACCAGAGATGTTGTAGATGCATTGCCAACCTAGAGGATAGAGATGGAAGGGGAGGATAATGTAGTAGTCCGCTATCGAAATCACCACATTTTGGGGAACGGATGGGTGGGAAAGTGGAAAAAAAATAATTTAAATAAGGTCATTCTCCTAAGTGGGAATCAAGATATATATTTGTATAGTGTTCGGCCACCTCACACTCGATGTCACCAATTCATGCCGAAAACGGAGAACAGAGTGTTTGGCACTAGGATTTCAATACCCTGGTTTCCGGGATAAAGCGTGAAGTCATTAAAATCTTCGTAGTGCTTTGTTTTGACAGAACGAAGAAATGCAAAAAATGACCATTCCCCGAGTGGAAATCGAAAAGTCAAAGTCAAAGTCAAATAATTTTCACTAGGTTCACTAAATTTAATGCCTCAGACCTGAGAAGAACCGGCGCAAGAAACTCAGCAGGATTTTTTTTTTCTTTTTTTTTTATTCGTCAACCAAATGTGTATACGGCCACCACGCTTAATATCACCAATTCATAGAGTGTGATAACTTGCCCTGTGATACAGGAATAACGTGAAGCATCAAAAAATATAAGTTAAGCATTCATACAAATTAATAATAAACTGAACATAAACCGGCGATCGTAAACTGATTCCAAGAAAAGTAAATCTTGGATATCATCCAAGTGTGTCGACCCTTTCTTAGTGGTAATTACATATATTTTTGATTATTTTACCTCTCACTTCATGTTAAGAAAAGAAATCGGTAATGAAATTGTTGTATTTGTGAGAAAGACTTATATACTCGTAATACAATTCGTGCTCAACTGGTACGTTAAAGTGTCATAATTAAGGAACTGAATCGAATTAATCTATGTAAAGTTAAGATTAAGAACATATTATTGAAAAAAAGTATATTATTCTGTCCAAGAATACTATAATGATATCAATGTGTGGAATTAAATGCTGTTGACGCTCACCAGGGAGGCTCATCATAGTTGTATATTTATTATAAAAAAATTATGTGAAAAGAGCAACTGTTGAGTTTCTTGCCGGCTCTTCTCAGCAGAACTGCCTTCCGAGGCGGTGGTAGCTTCCGTTAGGACTGACACGACTGACACCTTTGTAAATTGACGATTCGAAAGTGCTTGTAATAGCCTACTTGAATAAAGAATATTTTGATTTTGATTTTTGATTTTTATAAGATAAGATCAATGCTACTGGAGGAAGCTCACGTAAAAATCATGAGAACCCCTGGAGGGAGGAAGTGGTTAATAACTGTGGACGAGGTGAAAGAACTATGCACGTATCGTAGCCTTTGGTGCTCAGTTCTCTCTGACTACTCCGCTAAGAACAAAGCGTGAAGATAAGTAGGTATTTTTATATTACTAGTAGCCAGACTATGCAATTTTTGATGCCATCTAAACTAACATATCGATAATTGTTCTTTTTGGTGTTAAAATGACCAACCAAGCTACTCAAATTTATTAGCATTCAAGACGGCCAATCTGTCGCTTTACTTTAAGCCTATTTTCTTAGATTTTTTGTTTTCTTTACTTTTTTTCTCTTTTAACTTCACGCTGTAACCCGCATATAGCAGGGTAGGCAGAGGGAACTTGAGAACCTAGTGTTAGCACACTCCGTTCTCTTACATCAATTCCGTTCTCCACTTTCCGCCGAATTAAGGCATTGCGTGTTGAGTGGCGGAACTCAACGCCGCGCTTTGCCTTGTTACCAAACACAGGAAATGAAAATATTAACGTTTCCTGGAGTGTGTCTCGAACCCACAACCTGTCGCGTTTACAGTCGCACACTTGTGCCTCTGCGCCACGACAGGTGTTACTGTAAACATTATATTTTCTTTGATACTCATTTTAAATACGCGTTTTAACTTCACGCTGTGTTCAGATACAGGTATAAAGAAGGTCATCATAGAGTAGTGGAACAGCCAACTAACAACGAAAAATGCAATGGTTAAAAAGACAACAACGGAAAATGCAATGGTTGAGTTATATTTAAATATAGCTTATACATCCGAATAAGACATGGTATATATAAAGGGGAATGGAGCTTAAGAAAACGGAGTGTCTTAACACTAGATTCTCAGGTTCTCTCTGCTTACCCTGCTATGTGCGGGATACAGCGAGAAGATAATAAAAGGTTTTTGGTGGTAGGAGGTTCGTCCTCCGTCTGGCTCGCGACCACTATCATGTCAAAGATGAACCGCCAAATATCTTATGATGTGTTCCGGTTCGATGGCATGTAAGCCACCCATCCTTTCCCCAAAATGTGGTGGTTCCGATAGCGGACTACTACATTATCCTCCCTTTCCATCTGTATCCTCTAGGTTGGCAACGCATCTAGTACATCTCTTGTGTTGTAGATGTTCATGGGCGAAGGTAACCACTTACCATCAGGCGGTCCTTCTGCTCGTTTGCCATCCGATTTCCGTAAAAAAAAAAAAAAAAAAAAAGATAATAAAAATAACACATAGGATACAATATTTGAAAATTTTATGCAATTTCGCTAAAATGAAGCTCTAAGTATCTGGTCCTATATAAACCACTTTGTTTCGAATCAAAGAAAACCCATAAACGTGTGTTTGTTCAAACAAATCTTGAAAGATATAAATATTTTCTTTCTCCCAAAGGTCTTATCCTTTCGGTATTATTACCCCTTTAAGTAAAGCCATCGAGTGAATATATATTTTTACAATTTCCCTTGTTTTCAGGTATAGCACAGTCAGGAAGAACCTAGAACCTAGTGGCGTGACACTCTGTTTTCCATTGTCAGCCCTAAATCGATATATTGGGTGTTAAGTGGAAATCGACTTCAAGTAAAATACACTACACAATAAAATTATTACGAATAACTCAAAAACTAGTCGTCAGAGCTTAATTTAATTTAAATGGGACTACATCCGAAATACTAGCTACCGTCCAAAAATATTCATCAAAATTGCTTCACCCAGAAGAAGTTATGCGGTAACAATACGGTATACATAAAAAAATAGTCAATAACCTTTATTAACCGAATTTTTTTTTAATTTTTAATTCCAAATAACCTTTTTTGAAGTTGATAATAAATGTTAATCGACTTCAAAATTCAAATGCATTATCATAAAAATTGAAAAATTTTGCAAAATTACCCCTAAAATATATTTTTCATATTTTCCCGTATTCCGTTTTATAAAATATTATGTACAGAGAATGTAATATTAGCTGTTCTAGCGTGCAGAATTCCGCAACGCGTCACGATAGCTATTGGATGTCTGTTACACCGTAGTTGCTATATTGTTATTTTCAAAATAACATAATTATTATTGATTTTCATTCATTATTCAATGAATAAATTCTTCCGTTACTCACTGAGTGACTGACAGACAACTTCCATTTAAAATATACTTCTAATACTGAGCATAAAACAAAACAAAATATTAGAAAGAAAATAATAGCACTTTATTGCACACACACAAAAGTAAGCAGTTGCGATGTTTTACATATACTAAAAACAAAGTAAGTATAATAGCGGCCTTATCACTGATAGTCCAGGCAAATTAGTCAAATGAGGGCAAGAACCTCGGAATGAGAGACAGTCGGCTATAAATTTGTAAAAACCTTTATTTAAATACACTAAAACTTGTCTCAAAACATATTTACCGTCGGATGTCCGCGTTGAAAAAACCTAAGATGCTTTTTTATGGAAAGGACAAGGCAAACGAACATTCGAGTCACCTGATGGTAAGTGATCACCGACGCTCACGACCCTAACACTAGAGAAGCTACAGACGTGTTGCCAACCTTTGACGTGGGAATAGACGCATTTTTTGAAGGTTCCCATGTTATATCGATCTGGAAACGCTGCGGCAGGTAGGCCATTCCACATTTCAGTGGCATGTAGAAATAAATTACTATGAAACCGCACAGTACTGGATTGCCATGAATCCAGGTGGTGTGGATGATATTGAAGTTTGTGACGTACTGAGTGGTTAGATAATCCTGAGTTGGTGGATTCATTGATATCACTCATATGGTTAGCATTAAGACAAGCTTGCTTATTACTCAAGGCGCATTCAAGTAAAATTTCGACTTCCAATGTCCAGTAGTTTCACCTGTACGTTGTCAATCAGTCACTCAGTACCGTAAGCGTTTTATAAATATAGATACGTTCTAACAGGCGTCCAAAGTTGGCATTAATATGACATTAGCAACAAAATATCAGCTTCTATAGCAGAGGTTTGATCCCATTCGTTTTAATTCACTTCGGCTGTAATGATCGTGAATCACGCATTGTATTTATATATAACTATTCTGACTATTATGGTATACTGGTGTAGTATTTGTAAAAATGGTAGTTTAGGGTTCGATTCCAATTCAAAGATTCTTTTTTTTTTAACTTCACGCTGTATCCCGCATATAGCGAGGTAGGCAGAGGGAACCAGAGAACCTAGTGTTAAGACACTCTATTCTCTTTCAACAAATCCGTTCTCCACTTTCCGCCGAATTGAGGCAATCCGTGTTGAGTCGCGGAACTGAACACCGCGCTTTGCCTTGTTACCAAACCCAAGAAATTAAAATACTAAATTTTACAATTCCTGGAGTGGGAATCGAACCCACAACCTGTCGCGTTTACAGTCGCACCCTTGTGCCTCTGCGCCACGACATTTCAGCCACGGCGTTTCGATTATTCTTTTTTATATGTTAGTAATTCTGGTAGAGTCCAAATTTAGTTAAGATCTGATGAGTAGTTTTGAGTTATTTATACTGTAATAATTGTACATGTCCATTTTATTTTAAGTCGGTTTTATATTATTGTTTAAATCTTAATTATTGGAACGAAGAAAACGGAAAAAAATAAGACCAAAAGTTGTAACGACACTTTTTGCTATAGCTGTAAGCCGTGCGGCTTCCGCGTGTTTCTCTGTCTCTCTCTCCAATTATTTTCATTTCGTCTTTCTATTTCGCATTGAACAGTGTGTTTTAATAAAAAATACTATTATAACTTGAACGCCCGTCGTGCCGCACAGGCACAAGCGTGCGACTGTAAACGCGACAGGTTGTGGGTTCAATTCCCACTCCAGGAAATGGAATTTTTCATTTCCTGGGTTCCTTAACAAGGCAAAGTGCGGCGGAAAGTTGATTACACCAAACCCAGGAATTGAAAATACTATACTTTTACATTTCCTGGAGTGGAAATCAAACCCACAACCTATCGCGTTTGCAGACGCATGCTTGTGCGTTTGCGCCACGGCAGTTAATGACCTCAAATTTAAATATTTTTTCATACACATACGAGTACATATATTAAAAACATAACATAGATCACTACGAATCAGTTTCACAAATTGTGAATATATTTATTCAACATTGTTCTTTGTTAGTACAAATAAAACGCGTCAACAGTTAAAATTGATGGAATTTTATAGCAAAAATGAATTAACGATTGAATATATATACTAGCTGTATCTACTACTGTACAATGTATGCTTCACGGTTTATACCACAAGAAAGGTTGTCAAAGAAAATCTAGTGTTGAGACACTCCTTTCGCCGCATTCCATCTGTATTCCTCTCCAGACGTTGCGTGATTTTTTTTATGTCTAACGAATGGCAAACGAGCAGAAGGACCACTTGATGGTAAATGCTTCGCCCATAGACATCTACAACCCCAGAGGTGTTGGTCATTGCCGACCTAGAGGATACAGATGGAAGGGGAGGACAATGTAGTAGTCCGCCATCGGAACCACCACATTCTGGGGCAAGGATGAGTGGAAATAGGGAAAACCTGGCTTACATGCCATCGAACCGTATTACATCATTACATATTTGATGATTCATCTTTGACATGAAAGTAGTCGAAAGTAGTAGTAGAGCTAGTCGGAGGACGAACCTCCTACCACCTAACTACTGGGATATCCGCTTCTTACGGGACGCTACCCAACGGCGGAGGGGAATTGTATTCTAACCCTGTCCCCTCACAAGGAAAAGTGGCGGAACTCAGCGCCGCGCTTTATCTTAGTAGAGCGGAAAACTTAAAATAAATATTGGGAATCAAACCCATAACCAATCGCGTTTATAGTCACTATGCCACGATGGTCTCTGAAATGAAAAAAAATATTTAAATCTATATTTCGATCTATTTGCAAATACGAATATAACTTATTCTTTCTCTCTTCCACGCTTGTATAGAAAACGTTTTCCTCAATAAAAATACATATTTTAAATATTTGAATTGAAACGTCGATTTTGTGAATATAGAATATTTTGATGCCATGTTCATAGATAGGAAGATGCTATATACGCGAGTTACGGGTTCCATTCCCGGTGAATGAAGTTTTTTATATACATTTTTCTTAGCTTTGTCCTTCACAGAGTGGGTAAATAGAACGTAGCGTCAAAGTAAGTAAGTAAGTCAAAAGTGCAGCGCAGCGTCAGTAAGAAGTTATGCGGTAACACACATAAAAAAATTGTATTACAATCGAATTGATAATCTCCTTTTAAAAAGGTCGGTTAGTAAAATTATTTGAATTTGACAAATTAGAGACTAGTATCCCCATTGACGCGTTAACAACGCCTAGCAACTTATATGTCATTTTATATAAGCATGGATATCAAACCATGATAGTGTTTGTGGCAATCATTATTTTAAAAATATATTATCATTATACACTCCTTCGCTACATAAACTATAAGTGTGCCAAGTTCCATGCTCCTCCATTCACGTAATTTTCGTAAAAAGGGGTACAAAGTTTTTGCTTCACGTATTAATATATAGATTTTACCATAAAATAACTACAAAAAATATATTTTACATACAAAAATATCGATTTACCATCTCATTAAAAACACGACAGACAGAGTAATTGGGTCAATTGCAAAAACATTAAGTTTCTTACAGCCTGCCTGTAGAGGCTACAGTAATATTTTTCTCGGCTTCTCATTTATAACTACACGTCCATAGTAAATTCAGAGTTCTCCAGTGTAACTGTAGGCTTGAAAACCTGAATCCCGCCCATCAGTCTATATTGTCTTCTTTTTAGGTCAACGGTTTTAACGGACGTAGAGTTGGTAAAGTCAAAATTCATTTCTAGCTAGCAATGTAATTACTGTTTTATGGTTTTTGCACATAGCGGGGTAAGAGAGAGCTTAGTGTCAAGACACTCTACCAAAAAAAAAAAACAATATCGCATAAGGTAGTCAGAGTGACCAGTGCTAAGACACTTGGTCAAAAAATAACAATAATTAGTTGTAACAAGCGTATTAGAATTTCGACGTAGCTGGATAAGACGTATGGCTTAATAATGCGCTTGGTCGGTTTGCAAGAGCTCGGGTTTGAGTCTCGCTTCATTCAAATTTCTATATGTTTTCTAAAAATGTTGTTTTTTGTATCCTTAGTGTATGATGAACTCTTGGATAAGAACGTATGGCTATAGTAGTGTAGCAGAGCGCTTGGACGTTTTCCAAGAGGTGCGGGTTCGATACCCACTGCGTTTCTTATTTCTGTACGTTTTCGAAAATGTTTTTCGTACCCTGAGTGTATGATTAATATTTTATAACATCATCTCATTGAATTGAGATATTGTATGTTGAATTTTAAATATTAATGAAAATTGTGGAAGTGTAATAAAGCATTAAAAGAGGATTTCTGGAAATTCCTATGAAAAACAGGATTTGTCGCTTTATAAAGTTGCTCACTGTAACTCGTATGTCATTTAATATGAAATATAGAGTCATACACAACCTAAGCATATAATTATTTTTTTATCTTTAATAATTATTTCCACTCTCTTTCATTTTTTTATAATTTCATTTTTTTATAAGACTAATTTTGGTGATTCTTTTTTTATATGATAGCTAGCATTTTGATGTGGTCTCATTTAAATTTAGTTAAAATCAAACAAGTTTCTGAGTTATTCGTAATAATAGACCATTTTAATTTTTAAAATTTACAAACAATATATATAAAAAACGACAATATCAAATCACGTCAGCGAGAAGCGACAAACTAAACTTTTGTCACTGAAAACGTTGAACGCAAAGTAGAAAACCTGAGTTCCCCATCAACGAGTATTGTGCGCTTTCTAGGTCACTAGAGTCGGTACTGCGGTGGTAAAAAAAACCTCTTTATTTAATATTTCTGTAAATAGATGGATAGGTTTTAAGAAATAATTATCACTAATTAATATTTTAGTGGGTAACGGAAATGTTAAAAGAGAATGGAGTGTCTTAACATTAGGTTCTTTGGTTCTCGCTACCTAACCTAGTACACGCGGAAAACAGCATAAAGCTAATATTTTCATTTCCTCGCTCTGAAGCTGAAGCACGGCGTTGAGTTCCGGACGCAACGGAGCGGAACTCAACGCCGTGAACGGAGTGTCTTAACATTAGGTTCTCAGGTTAGTCAGAGAGAACTTAGTGTCAAAACTCTCTATATTATTCCACAATATAAGAACCACAGAAAATTGATTTAAAAAGAAGAAATGAAAATGTATACTTTTATGTCAAGCACTTTTAAGCCTATGTTTTGTCTTTAAGTTCCCGATTTTTGTTACTCAGTTTATAAATAAAACAAATCCTATAATGAGTACCAATATTTAAAAAATCTATATTTTAGTCGACTTATCAACCTATTCACGGCTGATATATTAATGATTTCTCTATGATTTAAAGACGCTGAGAGTAACATTATTAAAATTATCTTTCTTAATTTTTGTAGCAAAAGGCTCTATTACTTACAGCTTAAATTAAAGTATTTTAAACCAAATTTAATTGAATAAAAGCCGCAATAATTTCAAAAGTAACATTAATTAGGATTTTTCACTAGAGTATATCAAAAAAATTTAAAAAAATATCATGCAAAATAAATCCTTACAATCTCTTGACCCTATTTTAATATTAAGCGGCGTAAAATTAGGCCAATTTGCTTCGAAAAATATTAAATGTACGTAAAATATGCAAAAATATATGAAAAATGTAGAGAAAGTCTGATTATAAGGGCGATTGGTTGTGGGTTCGATTCTCACACGAGGAAATGATTATATTTAATTATTTTCGTTTCTTCGCTGTGGTATGACAAAAGTGTGGAATTGAGTTCCGGGCCATTTTACATATAATATGTCGAATTCGCAGAAAACGCAGAACGGAATATCTTGACACTATCTCTTCTCTTTGACTTTTCTCTTTATTGTAAATTAATTAAAATTTTTGAATTAAATATATACATACATAGCTTCACGCTGTATCCCGCATATAGGTAGGCAGAGGGAACCCAGTGTTAATACACTTCGTTTCCCACTTTTCGCCGAATTGAGACATTGCGAGCTGAGTGGCGGAACTCAATGCCATGCTTTGACTTGTTACCAAATCCAGGAAAAAAGAAAACTCCATTTACTGAGCGGAATTGAACCCATAACCTATAAATTCCGCCTTACAGTCGCACACTTGTGCCTCTGCGCCACGACACACACGTTATTAAATTAAAATATTAATAAAAATTATTTCAATACTTTAAAACTAAAGTATAAGAAATAAAGATATACAATTTTAATCACGACACTCCCGCAAACGTTAAGCAAGGCTTTAGCTTCTAAGGTTTCTTTTTAATTACTTAGAACTGTACGATGTTACATTGGTGTACTTTATTCATTTATATATTTAACTGGCTTTAAAAAAGGAGGAGGTTCCCTACCCAGAAAATAAAAATACATACATAACTTCACACTGTATCTTGCATACAGCAGAGTAGGCAGAGGGAAGACACCTGTCTCCCCCCACTCTCTCGTCGAATTGAGGCATTTCTGTGCTGAGTGGTGAACTCAACGAAAGGAAGCACGGTTTTGCCTTATTACCAAACCCAGGATATGAAAATTCAATTTTCTGTAGTGGGAATCGCAACCAACCTGTCACTTTTACAGTCGCACGCTTGTGCCTCTGCGCCACGACAGGCGTTACTTAGAAGTTAAGAAATAAAAAATATTGAATAATATTTAGTATTTTCATTTCGCCTGGTACTCAAAAGGCGGCGTTAAGTTCCACCTCACTCAGCACGCAATGTCTCAATTCGACGGCAAGTGAGGAATTGTTAAAAGAGAACGGAGTATCTTAACACTAGGTTCTCTAGTTCACCTACCTACACTGCTTTGTGCGGATACAGCGTGAAGCTAAAAACAAAATATGCTATATATAAACAATCGACTTACTTTACTCATCAGGTTACAATGTGACATTCTTCCACTGAACTATAGATACTCTTAAGATAATTCTGCATTTTCATTACTACAGAGAGATAAATGAAAAGATAAATGAAAGATTAGACAGCAAGTGTCATTAAGCGCACCCTGGGACTATCGATAAACGTTTAACACGAAACTCTACCGGAAATATCTACTTATTTTAACGTTATCTTTTAAATGAAATTCAGAAAATTTAATTAAGGGAACAAGCGAAGATTTAACTCTCTGTTTCTTATTCAAGTGTACTACTGCCCAAGCTGATCGCAGCTAACAAAGCGCTGCCTAGCAACGCATGTCACTCTTATATATAAACATATATGTCTAACCATGGTAGGATGTGTAACATTTATATTTTTGATTTAATATATTTTACGCATAATTTTAAAAAGATCATATCATTGGGCACCTATTCTATATAAACTATAAGTCCGTCCGCGTAGTTTTCTGTAAAATGGGTATAATGTGATAATATTTGATGTGATAATATTTATGGTAAGACGCCTATATCTTGAATTTGACGGAAAGTGGGGAAGGAAATATGCTATGTACGGAATACAGCGTGAAGCTAAAAAAACTGGGGCTAAATTAATTCTTAAAACCTAGTAAAACGTTAAAAACGAATCTATAACCTCCTTCTTTGAAAAGATACGGGCAATAGACCGTAGTTTTTTTGTAACTCACGCTGTATCCCGCATAAAGCGGGTAGGCAGAGGGAACCAGAGAACCTAGTGTAAAGACACTCCACTCTCTTCAGCCATTTCCCCTGTTCCCCTAATTTCGGCCAAATTGAGGCATTGCGTTGCATTGGCAGAACTCACGCTGTGTTTTTGCCTTGAAAGAGCCAAACCGGAAATGAAAATACTAAATTTACATTTCCTGGAGTGGAATCGAACCCATTAACCTGTCGCGCTTACAGTCGTATCATCGCTTGTGGCTCTGCGTCATGACAGGCGTTAATAATAAATAAATAAAATATCTTTATTGGTCTAAAAGAAAAGTTATACAGTAACCAGATACCATAATAATACGATATACTCACTTTAATTGTTTTGACACTGGTATTTATAAACTCTGGGTACCCATTATAAGATTTAACTTGTGTTATGGTAAACAGCGCTCTTACAATTTTAAGAACCTGTCGGTACATTCTGTGTTAGGATATATATATATATATATATATATATATATATATATATATATATATATATATATATATAGTATAGAGTATATATATATACATATATATATATATATATATATATATATATATATATATATATATATATATATATAATACAAAAACTTAAATCCAAAAGAAATAAAAAAAAAAAGAAAAATTAAGACAAAACCGAGTTATAAAATAGTTATTTTAATAAAACCTCTGCTTCCTCGTAAACCTGTGCTTGTAGGTTGTAATAGTCCGTAGTTAATAAAATAAAATGAAAACAATCATTTTTCCTAGTCTGGCAATAATATATACCCCAAATTAGATTCGGAACCCATAACCTCTACGAAGAGGAAACATTGAACAATGCCAAACTACGTAATATTCAAATGTTAATAGCGAAGATTCGCTTTTGTGCAATTTGACTTACTGCAACGTATTTTGCGAAGCGTGTAGGTGTTATCGCTTAGTTCTCTCTAAATGGAAACAGTCATTATATATATAGTAAATGAAAGCTTGAGCGTGTCATTGTAAGATACTGGTTGTGGGTTCGATTCCCTTTCGGGGGAATAATTATAGTTAAATTCAGATTAATTCAGAGAAGATTTCAGTTAATTAAATATTAATTATTTCGGTTTTTATTTATGTTCTTTGTTATAAATAAAGGCCAGACCTAGCGCAGAGGTACAACAACAAGCATGCGACTGCAAACGCGACAGTTTGTGGGTTTGATTCTCACTACAGAAAATCATTCATATTAAATATTGCTTCAAATTAATATTTTCATTTCTGGTAATAAGGCAAAGCGAGATATTGTAGATAGATAATGAATGAAAAAGTTTCATAAAATCATCTGTGACAGAAAAGGAAACATTCAGACTGTAAGCGCGAGTGGTTGAGGGTTCAATACCCACTCGGAGGAATGATTATATTTAATTTACTTTAATGATCATTTGGTGACGTTTGGCAACGAACATAGAGAGTGTCTCGAACACAAAGTAGTCGAGTGAAAAAGGAAGAACGGAGTGTCTTAACACTAGATTTTCTCTGAATACCTCACTATGCAGGATGGAACGTGACGCTGTATTAATATATTTTTTGCGTTATGATTTTTACATTATAGAATTATATCTGTAAAGTAGATCTTTAAAGATCCAAGTTAAATTTTAAGTATTTATTTTTTTTTCAGTCAAAGTGGACAAACCACAGCGTTAAGTTCGCGCTAACCAGCAAAAAAACCACTCTATCTGAGATGAAAATGGGACGCCAGAGGTACCACGGCAACGGCTTAAAAAACAATAATCAAATTAGGTGTACGGTCAAGCGATAGGCTATGTTGAGAGTTTCTGTTTGATGGGCTGACCGCATCATGTCACTCTTTCATTGAGCAAGGGTTGCTGATGTTATTATTATAAGCTAATTGCTGATGGAGGTATCAATCCCGCCTAACAGACGCAGCCAATAGTGCAAAACGGTCACCCATCCGAAATATGTAGTTGTAGAATGGCGTTTGACTGTAAGTAATGGTGGGTGATGGGTTCTGATTACTCAAAGGGGAATATTTATATTGAAAATTTGTCCATTTATTCTCTCTAATTAGATAAAACGTGGCGTTGAGTTCCACCACTTGTCTAAACTTTATTATGTAGTAAACGTAATATGTGCGTGTTTCTAACAAAAAAAAAAACAGTGTTTGAACACTAGTAGTTCGCTCACGACCCCATACAAGCCCCAGTGCGCTATGCAGGATAGGCATGGGCTTTACAAGCTGCTTGCTTGCTATTTTGTATAATATATTTATGACCATAGCGATTTTAGTTCGTTTTCCATTTGAGATAATAATTATAATTCAAATTATATAATATATTTTTTACTTTAGTTTATTAGTAACAATTTATAACAAAGTATCGATTGTACACTATATTTTTTACTCTTTTTAAATATGTTTCGCACCCAAAGATGGATTCCACCTATAAGTGGTTTCCCTGAGTCTGCTGGACTGCCGAACCTTGAACCTGTTACAACAATAAATCACAAGAACCAGTTCAGTGACAGTCTTTGTAAAATAAAGTCAAGAATAATGATACTTTGCCTTCTTTCCTGCTAGCCCACATCTTTGCTATTTGGGAATATATGTATTTACATATATTCCTTAAATAACAGACTATATATATATATGTATAACCAGCAATAATAATAACCATATACTACATATATATACTTACTCCATTACCCTTTCTGCAACATTGTATATAATATATATAACCATGAAGCAATAACTATGTAGCCTGCCCCCTTTTCGAAAATAACGGACAGAGGAGCATGAAATTTGTTCTGCACTGGTTTCATATAGAAGGAGTGTATAAATATGCTATAAATGTTCCACACACTTACGTAAAGTGACATATTTTTGCGCTCACGCATCATTTATTATAAAGTGACGTGCTAAAGATGCATTTATTCAACGCGTCGACTTCTGGGATTTAAGTAGGCTGATAAAATATCACTATCTACAGTATCTGCTTGAAGAGATATTACTGCCAAACTACATGTCACAGGTCACGGCACTATCTACTATGAGAGAATGAACTAGCAACTATGAAGCTTTCTTTTTTTAGAAACTTAAATCCACTAGAATGCCCAGAAAGGGTTTATTGACTTTGAGACAAAGATGAGCTTTTTTTTCAAAAGAAAATATATTTTTATATATATTTCAAAAGATAGAAAGAATCATTGGCACGTTTTTCATGCTGGTTTTTGAACCAAACTTTGGCACGTTGTTCCCAGGTAACATTCAGCGGTTGCTGTTTCTTAATTTATTGAGTGTACCCATTACTAGCTAATTGCCACGGCATTGCGTGGTCAATGTTAAAACCAATAACCGCTTTTAAGAGTAGTCTTTTCTACACAGGGGGCTTTTTGTGGCGCTGTAGCTTCACGCTGTTACCACGGCAGGTTTGGCAGAGGAACGAGAACCTAGTCGTTAAGAGTTGCTCCGTTCCCACTTTCCGTCGAAGAGAGGCGTTGCGCGCTAAGTGGCGGAACACAATGCCGCGCTTTGCTGTTACTAACCCAGGAAATATGAAAATACTTAAACTTTGCACATTTTCTGGAGTGGAGTCATCAAACCCACACGGTGCGTAGTAAAGCACTGGCTGCGCTTACCAGGCACCTGAGCTAATGGTAGCAGAGATACAGCGTGCGTCTGTAAAATGCAAAACAGGTTGTGGGTTTAAATTCCCACTCCGAAATGGAATTTTCAGGTGCTTTTGACAGTACTCAAGAAGGCGAAGCGCGGCAGGTCCACTGTCAAGCACTTTCAAATACCTCAATTCGAAAGGAAAGTAAGGAACAGGTGTTTGCCCAACACTAGTTTCTCCTCTCGGCTGTATGCCGATTTACAGTGTGAAGTTAAAAATAAATATATATATTTAGAAACTAAAGGGGTAATCCATTCACCAACTCTAATGACGTTCACTCGCTAGCCTGAGGGTTTATCCGCTTGGCCCC